>CAUYLG010033384.1:0-27850 GCA_963573385.1 Cacajao melanocephalus | reverse complement strand
GACCATGATTTAAGAAATTATGTTTGAAGCCTGTGTTCTGTAAAGAGAAGGTTGATTTGTTTTTTAGCTATCATATTTGGAGTGGAACTATAATACAATTGTAGAATATTCTTGTTCATCAATTCAAAGATGCTCTACTGTTTTTGACTCTTCAAAAATACCTTATATGCAAATTTATAGGAGAAAAAAAAAACTTTTAGATAAGAGGTGTTCTCCAGGATGGAAGAACTACCTGGCATGTAAGAAATATCGGCAGTTATTCTAATGCATATTGTGACTGTTTGCATATACTTCTGTTTATAAAAGTAGCAGTTTTTAATAAAAGTATCAGTTTTCAGAGGATTTGTAAGAATCATTTAAATTTTCATTGAAATAAATGACAAGTCACATTGCCACTTAAAAAAAAAAGATATAGAATATACAGAATCAAAATGATGGAGACCTTTCATAGCCACACCCATTTTTCTTCCTCTACCATAGCTCCTAGCAACCTGAATCTGTTCTTAATTTCTGTATTTTTGTTAAGTCAATGAATTAATAATTAAGCACAGCTCCCGCAATCTGAATCTGTTCTCTATTTCTCTGAATTAATATATAAGCATTTTTATTTCATTTTAATTTTTTGGATGGAAATGATTGGTGGGCATAACTCACAACAATAAAAGGTCCTTGGGACATTCAGGTATCTTTATCAGTGAACCGAGATGCTGGGACCAAAAAGTGTGAGAAATGCCAGAGGTGCAGTTAAGAGGAGCACAGACTCTCAAGACAGATTATATGGACTTGACTCCCAGCTCCCCCACTTTCTAGTTGTCAATTGGGCATGTTCTTGGTCTCTATATCTATCAGTTTAATGATTAGATTAGATCATTGGGATTCAATGAGTTTGCCATGTAAATTACCTAGATAATGTCTGGCAGGTAACTACTATATAAGTGTTAGAAGTTATTTTGTATTAGATGCCCAAGGTCTAGCCTTGATCATGCACCGGTTGGCCAACTAAAAGGCATCAGTGCACCCCTACACAACCCCACACACTTGGAATAATTTCCTCTCTTTTCTGTTAGCATTCAAATCCTACCAATTTTAAATGATAGAGCAAATTCTACCTCTTTCACTCACTGTTTCTTGAAACATTTTGCACTCTATGAAAACCCAGGTCACTCATTGCGGTTCTTACCCAAGATTGTATTTAATTACATACTATACTAGGTTAGTCTTGAACTATTTCACATGTGGGTGTGTCATGACAGCACAACTAGATTGTAAGAGTCTCTTAGAGGTTTTCCTCTATTCTCCACATTGCCCTACATGCAATCAATGCTTAGGATATGCCTTTTCATGAATGAGTCATGTCAAAAAACAATAACTATATTAATTTTGAACCTAAATTTTCTACTTGATAAAGAATTCCAAAATTGAGGAATATACTAAACTCAGTACTTTATAAAATAACCTTTGAAAATATTTACCAAGCAAAGTCTAAGTTAATTATTGAATTGTGTTGTGAATAATTATTTAATTGCATATCACAAAGAAATTGTGGTTTTGCAAAAGGTAAAAAGAATGAAAAAGTGTGAAGAAAAATTACAAGGTTAAACTGATGTCACCTCATTTCTTGATATCAATTAGAAATAAGAATATTCTCTCTTTGTATATATGTGTATATATATTTCACTACCAAAACACAGTTGTGTTACTAAGCTAACAGATTCAAAAATATGTGGGCTGTTTCAGTTCATTAAATGTATAAATGTAGCCATTAAGACTACAGATTCACAAATGATAAAAGAAAGACATCAATCTAAGTCATATCCTGATTCTTGGGTAAACTTCACAGAAAGTAACAACATCTTTACATGAGGCATATCCTTTATTCCTGTATCTGAGAATGTTTTACACAAGAAAAATAGAAAAGTAAAACAACATTGTAAAATACAAGCTCAACAAAAGCCTAGAATAACCCAAAATGTCTGATGCAGCAACAATCCTAAATTGTAAGAGAAATACTTATGATAAGACCCTGGGTAGTAGAAGGCTTTTGGGCCTGGTACCAGGGTTAAAACAATATTATGGGTGATCATACAGCTTGGTGGCTCATTTTAGTTAGTCTTTAATACCACAGACCTCCCAACTCCAGTGCTTCCAATGTTAAACTATATTAACACCACAATGGCCTAGGAATGTCAATTATATTTAGAAAATAAAATTACATGACTGTGTTTTTGCTATCCTGTGATCTAAACCACAAGAACAATATCCTTGGAAACTGACTAAAATTTGATACTTGTGTTCAATGTTGATAGAATAATATTCTCTTTCTATTTTCCCCTTTTTCTACTCATTCATTAATACTTGAATATTGTCTTATTAGTACTCTCTTACTTAGCACCAGCCGTAAATCTTTATTTTAGCCATGTGTCACTTATTAGTTTCTATGTGTCCTTCCCCTAAGACTGAGTTCTTAGCCCTATTTGATGTCACGGAAACCTTTAAAAATCCAATTAAAATTCTGGATTCAAGCCACAGGTAGTGTAGGAGTAGCATACAGCAATAGCTTAAGCATGTAGACTCTAAAGAGGTACTGCCTGAATTTGGAACCTAGCTCCGCCAGGACACTGTGACCTTGGAAAAGTTGCTTCATCTCTCATGATTCAGTTACCTCATTTGCAATAGAAGCATGTTAAAAAATGGTACAAACTTAACAGTTTTTTTGAAGATGAAATGAGTTAATGTATATTAAGCATTTAGAATATGGTAGAGCATATATTGAAAATACATCATACACATGTAATTTTGCATAGCATTTTAGAGTATTTGTGGACTCTATGGTCATATATGGATCCATAAGACTTGGAGGGCCATAGAAATAAATATGAGAAAGAAATATGCTTGTATTTTATTTAAACCACTCTTTTGGTTTTGTGTTTTGAAATCGGCAGTAAGATGTCTAATTTTACAGACTGAAAAACTAAAATTTATTGAGATCAAGTGACTTATCCAAGATCACATAAAACTAGTAGGTAACCAACCCGATGTTTAAAGACAGAAATGTCTTACTCCAAACCCTATTACCTTTATATTATACCACACTGTCTTACATTACCACTTGATTTGAGGCTCTACCCCTGACCTACTGAGTGAGACGAAGGATTGGATAGGACCGTCTACTCATATGCTGAAAAACCTAACCAATCATTTTGATGAGCAATCAGAATCATTTTTATAAAAAAGTTGTTAAGTACCATTAAAAATAGTTTAACAATTAAAAAAACTAGGTGATTTTCTTTTGCTTTATATACTTGCTAGTAATTTATCCATTTTTAGTTATTACAAATTACTGATACTTCAAATCTGTATTTCTTTCTGCATTACCTTCTTCTGTGTAGCTCACTACAGCATTTGTTACTGGTGTTGTGTGTTGGCGAATGTCATGGAGATACAGCTATTCTCTTGTCTTTTTGGCTGTTGCTCTCTCTGATGAACTGGCAGATCATGGTTAAGAACAAGGTGGAAACTACCAGGGGTGACAGCTTGAGTTTAGAGGACAGAGGAGTCAATAGCTACCCCAATTCAAGAAAGTTCTCTGTGGCAGAAGGGAGTGAAAACAAACATTGTGAAAGCAGGATTCAAGACAGAATGAAACAGAACAGATAGATTTGAAACAAGACATTTAACAATATCTTGCCAATTACCCTGAGAGCTTATGCCTTTAAAAAAAAGTCTGATATTGCTTGTTGCTCAAGAATTCTCTAGTCAACTCCATGTGAAGGCCATGACAGTGCTGGACCTGATCTCTAGCAAAGGAAGCTGACACATAGCATATCTAAAATCCTTGGGGACTGTGATCATAGGCTCATGCCTTCCATCTGGGTCCCAGATGGGATTTTTTTGGAGCATTGATGAATTTGGCAGAATTTGAAACTCTTCCACATTAGAGCTAACACAGGGGTCTTGGCATCAGAGAATTTGATAACTTCTTTCCATTGAGAATGGTGTAAGAGAGATCCTCATAAAGGTGTCAGGTTTTAAGACATATTCTTTAATGTAAAAAAATATTTATGGCGTTAATCTCTATCTATTACTGTCTCTACCAAAATAAATGCATTTGTTGCAGACATATGAGTAAAAGCAAATTTAACTGCAAACTGGATTCAAGTTTAAGGGCTTAGGACTTTTTCATGTTAAGAGTGAAAGTCTAGAGAGAGGATGCTTCAGAAATCAGGTGGACAGGCAAGAAAACAAAGTCAAGTGAGGAGTCAAAAAATTAGGCAATCAGAAATGTTAACATTTATAGAAACAGAAGAGACAGAGAAATGTAGATATTTAAGAGTCTAGTCGAATATTTGGGAATGGGCAGAAAATGTCTGCATACTATATACATAATTTTGCATACATTTAAATCAACATTTATTGAGGCCTTCTGGGTTAGACCCGTTCTAGTTCATGAGGAAATATATACACATAAGTTATAGTCCTTCTTCTTTATAATTCACTGTCTTTTATGGAGAAAAAATGTCATCAACAGTTGGACTACAGTAGTTTATGAAAAATGACATGATGATGTACTGGTTGTTGTGGGAGACCAGAGAAAGGTAGAGAGATCAGAGAAGACTTCATGGAAGAGGTATAACTTGGGCTGAGGATTAGTCAGTTGAAGAAGTGGATAGAGGCAAAATGTCATATGGGCTAAGGGGAAAATAAAAAGACATGAAAATTTGAAACATGTGGGTATTTTGAGGATTTATTTATTAAGAATTTACTGAGTACCGAAATTGTGCCAAGAACAGATGTAGGTATTCAGAATATAGTTAAAGTTGCGACAGACAAGATATTTAACTCATGAATCTTGCAGTCTACTGAGACAGACCACTAAATGGAATTTAATAAAGTACAATAAGGACTTTGGAATGGAAATAGCAGAGTACCAAAAGAGCACAGAAGTAGGATATTTTCTGCAGAATAGGGGAGAAGGAAGGAGGCAAAAATGTCTAGGAAAGCAGCCATTAGAATGCAGTTGAGTCTTGAAGGATGAATATGAATTAACCAGGCAAAAAATTTGGAGGAGTACCAACAGCGGAAATAACAAACACAAAGAAAATAAGTTAAAGGAAACCCTAGAATCTTCAGGCAACTGTGAGTATTTCTGTGATCTTGAAAATATTAGTAGGAGAGTGGTTTGAGTGATTGACCATGAAGTCTAGGTTGGAAAGAGAAAGTCTATAAATTCAGATTAAATGAAAATGAAGGGCAGAAAGCTTTTCTAAAGTTAAAGAGCAAGTGAAAGAATAACATATGAGTAAAGAAATTAGAAATATGGTTGGAATTAGTGTGTGGAGAATAGAATTCTATTTTTATAAAAGGATAAAAGGTAGAGATGTTCTGGTTGAAGACAATATTTTGACTGTGACAAGAGCGTGTAGAGGATGTGAAAGTTACTACAGATGAGTAAGAAACATAGAGGTCTATGCATTGGATATATTTTACACATAGATGTGGAATCCCATAGATAGTGTCAGAATATGGAATAAGGAGAAGGCCAGGTACCCAAGTCCTTAGCTCACAGAATCCATAGATAAGAGCAACACAGAAGAATAGAATGTGGTATATATAGAACACATGAGATTTTTACAAGATGATGGAAATAACATTGGAAATTGAAATAAGTACAGATTTCACCTGCTGTCCTGCGGCACATCATGCTGTAGGACATGCAGAGGGACTCAATGTAGGACATGCAGAGGGACTCAATGGACAGCTGATTTTCAGTTAAGACAGAAGATAAAGAAAATGCATAATTAAGGAGTTAAACTTGCAAAGCAGTTCAACTATCAAGAGCACAAAGAATTTCTGGGAGAAGGAAGCAAAGGTTAGTCAGGGGGGTTGAAGGGCCACAGCCGGATGGGGAGAATGTGATGTAATAGGTTGAAAGAATACCTGCACATGGAGCATTATACAGCTTGGCAAAGAGGAGATGTCTGGTTGGTTTAATTAGATTTAGTATTCAAAAGGGGAGGCTGAATGTATCTGGATCAGACTCAGTGGAGGCAGTGGGAGGTATCACCCCAGCAGCAATACGGGTCTGTGGAATACTGGCCAACTGCAACATTGTGTCATTCCTGTTCCTCTTCTGTTAGTCTCCCTTTCCTGCCTGACAAGCTCAGGCCAACTTAACACAAGGTTGACCTTTCTAATGGACCTCATTACCTCTGTGAGAGATCTTTACTGACATTCACTAGGCTGCTTCTCACAACACCTGCTGCAAACCCTTTGGAGTGTAGATTCTAAGCAAAACCCACAAGAAAAAAACCCAGAGCTCTTACTGCTTCACAACTGCTCAATCCTTCTCGAGAGGATGAGACTAGAGTGACAAAACATATTTATGTCTTCTTCAAGTTTCTGTGTCTCAGTGGGATCTATGTCTCATACACAACATACAGCTGCTTTGCATGGAAACACTTCACAAGCCCAAGAATCCAAAATTGTGAGTGAATCCTGTTTTCTCAAGTTGCCATTTCTTCCTACTTGATTGTGTACATTCATATTTCTTAAGTTATTTATATTTCATCATAAAACTTAGATACCTTTATATTATATACAATTGATTCCCAATTTTCAGCTTGGATTTGCTAAACAATGCCCAAGATATATGCTAGTATGCATTCATTTTTAATGTTTCAGTTTGTCATCATCCTAATAAGACTTTACAGAACATTTTTTTTCTCCTAAACGCTTAAGGCACTTAACAAGAAACTATTTACCAACCTCATAACATCCTTGGAGATAGACATGAGATACCTAACTGCTGCAACCTCAGAAGTGCATTTTCACTTAGAGTAACCTTTATTGAAAACAATATCTGAGCAACTATCAGCTGAATTTTCTGGATTTATGTAGAGTAATTTAGCCTATCTCTAAATCATCAGTGTCTCTTCCATGTCCACAATGAAGTTATTTATGAGTTTGAAGCTTGGTTTACACCATGTTTTTAAATTAAATAATCTTATCCTTTTCATAACCAATGTTGAATAACAGACCTAGAGAACATGTTCAAAACACAGAGATGACATAACAGGGAGACTTTAGATTTTGTTATTTTAGAAGACAGTGTGCAAAAAGAGCACACTAGTATGATAGAAAGAATATGGCCCCATGCACCAAAAACTTTGACCAATTTAATTTAATAAATATTTATTTGTTATCTGTGTCCATAGGGATTAGTTTAATTTCAATTAACAGTAAAATCTCAAAAGAATAGTAATATAAATGCTATAGATCTTTTATTCCATATAAAAGTCCAAGGGGAAGGTAGTCCTGACTTGACCTGTCAGCTGTGCCCCATTAAGTCCACAGGAACTAGGTTTTATTCCATTTCAATACTCTGCCTTTCTGTGCCTTCATAGGTCAAGATGATAGCAGTTATATTTCAGGCAACAGGAAGAAGGAAGACTTATAAGAACAAGGGCAAAGTGGGTGTTTCAGCCATTTCTTACAGGAAGTTCTCAGGAACAGCCACAAGATATGATATTTTTATATACTCTCTGTTGTTCAGAACATCATCACATTATCATACCTCACTATTAGGGAGTTTGGAAAATGTAGTCTCAATCAGAGTGGCCATGTGCTCAGACAAAAATTCTATTACTATAGAAAAAGAAAGAACAGATGTTAGAAGCAAACTAACAGCCCATTGCAATAATGGTTATCTGAAATCTCTACTGTGAGAGTATTCCGTTTTTCACTCAGCTGCTCTTTGACCATGGGCAAGCCAATTTTTATTTTTGGACCATAATTTTCATCTGCCATATAAGAGGATTTTACTGAATGGTCTTCAAACACTTTTCTGTTTCTAATAGTCTGTGGATAAATATATGAATGACAGATGAATGAAGAAATGATACAAAAGTGTCTTAGGAATCTTTAGAAAGAGTCCAAAAGGCTCAACAAGGACACCAGATCTATTCTCTGGAACTCTGACTTAATTCCTATGTATTTAAGCAGGTTTCAGGACAATGAATGACTCTTTTTAATCAATAAGTAATTCCTTAGTTATACAATATGATATGCATTTAGATATGTATAAAACACATATTTATACTTTAATAAATAGCTATTTTAAAAATCTCATGTAGTATTATCTCAAGCCAAAAAATATACTGAATTGCCAGCACCTCAATAGTCTCTCATGTGTCCCTACTGGATCACAAACCTTTCCTTTCCTGAAAGGTTCTAAAGATTAGAGATAATTTTATCATAATTATTATGATTAGCTTCCTTATTTTGTTTACAGTTCTACTACTTAAGTATGTATCTCTAATTATTATAATCTTGTTATTTTTACTTTTGAAACAGAAGACCAAAATAATTTTGTGTATCTTGTGATATAGATCTGAATTTCAAATTATGTTTGTGAGATCCATACACATTGCTGTGTATAGCTTTCTTCTGCTCACTTTGATTGCTAATTGGTTGTATTAGTCCATTCTCATACAGCTATAAAGAACTATCTGAGACTGTATAATTTATGAAAAAAAAGGTCACAATTCTGCAGGTTTGAAAGGAATTATGACTGGGAGGCCTCAGGAAACTTACAATAATGGTGGAAGGTGAAAGAGAATCAAGCATGTCTTGCCATGGCGGATCAAGAGATAGAGCAAAGGGGGAAGTTCCACACACTTTCAAACAACCAGAACTCATCAGAACTTACTCACCATATGAGAACAGCAAAGAGGAAGTCCGTCCCCATGATTAAATCACCTCCTACCAGGCCTCTGCCCCAACCCATGGGTATTACAGTGCAAGATGGGATTTGGGTAGGGACATAGAGCAAACCATATTATTCTGCCCTGGCTTCTCTCAAATGTCATGTTTCTTTTTTGTTCACATTTCAAAGCCAATCATGCCTTCCCAATAGTCCTCCAAAGTCTTAACTCATTCCAGCATTAGCTCAAAAGTCCAACAGGTCCTATGCAATTCCCAAATCCAGCAGGGCTGTCATTAAATCTTAAAGCTCCAAAATAGTCTCCTTTGACTCTGTGTCTCACATCCAGGACATGCTGCTGCAAGAGGTGGGCTCAACAGCCTTGGGAAACTCTGTCCTTATGGCTCTGCATGGTATGGCTTCTGCAGCTGCTTTTATAGGCTGGCATTACATTCCTGTGTCTTTTCCAGGTGCATGGTACAAGCTGTTGGTATATCTATCATTCTGGGGTCTGAAGGATGGTGACCCACTTTTCACAACTCCACTAGGCAGTGCTCCAGTGAGGAATCTTTGTGGGAGTTCCTACCCCACATTTCCCCTATGTACTACCTTAGTAGATGTTCTCTATGAGAACTCGAACCCTGCATCAGAATTCTGCCTGGACATCCAGGTATTTCCATACATCTTCTGAAATCTAGTCTGAGGTTCCCAAACTCTTGCCTTCTGTGCATCTGCAGGCCCAATGCCATGTGGAAGCCACCAAGTCTTGGGGTTTGCACCCTGTGAAGCAACATCCTGAGCTCTAGCTTGGCCCCTTTTAGCCAGAGTTGAAGCTGGAGCAGCTGAGATGCAGGGCACCATGTCCCGAGGCTGCACAGAGCAGTGGGGCCCTGAGCCTGGTGCAGGAAGCCATTTTTCCTTCCTAGGCCTCTGGGTCTGTGATGGAAGGGGCTTCCACAAAAGTCTCTGACATGCCCTGGAGACATTTTCCCAATTGCCTTGACTATTAACAATAGACTCATTTTCACTTATGCAAATTTATGCGCCCAGCTTGAATTTCTCCCTAGAAAATGGGTTTTTCTTTTCTACTGCACGGTCAGGCTATACATTTTCCAAACTTTCATGTTCTGCTTTCTTTTACAAATATAAGTTTCAATTTCAGGGCAGGGGTAAAATGCCACCAGTCTCTTTATATAGCAAAAGTGACTTTTACTTCAGTTCCCAACACATTCCTCATCTCCATTTGAGACCACCTCAGCCTGAACTTCGTTTTCAATATCACCACCAGCATTTTGGTCAGAACCATTCAACAAATCTCTAGGAAGTTCCAGTCTTCCTCTCATCTTCCTGTCTTCTTCTGAGCCCTCCAAACTTTTCCAGCCTCTGACTATTATCCAGTTCCAGAGTGACTTCTGCATTTTCAGGTAACTTATAGCAATGCCCCACTTTCCTGGTGCTAATTTTCTTTGTTAGTTGATTGTCACAATGCTGTAAAGAACTACCTCAGACTGAGTAATTTACGAAGAAAAAAGGTGTAGTTAACTCACAGTTCTGAAGGCTTAATGAGAAGCATGACTGGGAGTCTTCAGGAAACTTACAATCCTGGTGGAAAGTGAAGGGCAAGCAAGCAAACCTTACCATGGCTGAGTAGGAGAGTGACAGAGAGAGAGAGAGAGAGTGAGAGAGTGAAGAAACATGCATATGAATGAACATGTTCATATGAATTAACAGTGTTGCTTTTAATATATCTATGCATGTTTTGTGGTGTGCTTATGTACACATTTCTCTAGAATAGAAATTCTTAACCAGGAGTCACTGGACACTCAATGAATTACTTGGTCATAGCATTAGAACCTTATAATTTTCATAGTAGTTTTAACAATTTACACTCCCTTCAGCAATATTTGAGATTTCTCCTCATTCTGTCTAACCCTTGATATTGACAGGCTTATTAATATAGTCTGCCTATAAATGTCAGCCTTATCAACTAGGACTGGTCTGATTTTAGGAAACACATTAGCAATATATGTAGCCTTAATAGAGAAGCGAAAAAGTAAAAAAAAAAAAAAAGTAGCATTTCTACAATAAGGATACTTAAACTTTAGTGTGCAAAATATGATGTCACTGGTATATGGATTCATTCATGCCATCAAAAATATTAAGTACCTACTAAGTGGCAGGTATTATGCCTGATGTCATAAAACTTAGAACCTTGATGGAAAGAGAGACAACTGAATAATCACATGAATTGACAATAAATGCTTGAAGTAATGTGCTTCTACAAGAGCACATAAGAAAAGTATAAACTAGGGGAAGAGTAATATGGCAGAAGAATAGTCTCCACCAATCATCCCCTCCACAAGAACACCAGATTTTAACAAATATCTACACATAGAAAACACTGTGACAAGAACCAAAAATCAGGTAAGCAATAACAGTACCTGGTTTCAACTTTATATTACCAAAAGAGTTATTGAAGAGGGTTTGAAAGACAGTCTTAAATAGCTTATGCCAACCCTCCCCCATTCCTCAGAAGAGGCTGAGAAGCACAAACAGTCTGTGAACTTGGGAAAGGGAGAGCACAGCAACTGCAGGACTTTAAATTGGACTAAGTGCTACCCTGTCGCAGTAGAGAGAAAAGTCATGATGTTATCAGCCAATGCCTGGACATGAAGGGAGCATTTGGAGCAGACCTAGCCAGAAAGGAGTTACTCAACCCAACAGTCAGAACATCATTCTCTTGGCAATCCTCATCATTGTAGCCAAAGTGTTCTGGGATTGTACGTAAACTTGAAAAGCCACCTAAAACACAAAAATTGCAGTTCTCAGGCAACTCCTAGTACTGGGCTGGACTCAGAGTCAGTGGACTAGGATGACACATGACCTAGGCAGACATCAGCTAGAGTGGCTAAGGGAGTGCTTACAACTCTCCTTCTCTAACCCCAAGCAGTGCAGCTCACAGCAATGAATTTGACGCCTAACTTTTGCTTAAAGAGAGGGAGTGAAGAGTAAAGAGTTTTTTTGTCTTGCACCTTGAATACTAGCTCAGCCATCATAGGGTAGGGTACCAGGCAGAGTCATGAGACCCCCAATTCTAGGACCAAGCTCCCAAATGATATTTCTAGACATACCCTGGGCCAAAAGAGAACGTGCTGCCTTGAAGGGAAAGACCCAGTCCTGGCAGGATTTATCACTTGCTGAGACCTTGGGCCCTGAATAACCAATAACAATACCCAGGGAATACACCATGAGCCTTGAGCTCTGAGATATGCTGACTTCAGATATGATCTAGCACACTCCCAGCTGTGGTGGCTACAGTGAAAGACTCCTTTGTTTTCAGAAAAACAGAGAGATAAGTAAAGGACTTTGTCTTGCACCTTAAGTAGAAGCTCAGCCACAGTGAGGTAGAGAGACAAGCAGGCTCTTGGGGTCCCTGAGTCCAAGCCTAGGCTCTTCGACAGTATTTCTGGACCTGCCCTAGGATAGAGGGGTGCCCAGTGCCCTGAAGGGTGAGTCCAAGGCATGGAAGCATTCACCACAGGCTAATAGAAGATCCCTGCAGCTTTAAGTAAACATCAGTGGTGGCCATTTGTGTTAGTGGTGGACATATGCTCCTCTGCATATGAAAACAGAACAAAGAGTGGGAAGGACTTGGTATTGTGCTTGTGCACCAGCTTATTCACAGTAAAATATAAAATCAGATAAATTTCAGAAGTGTTTTACTCCAATTCCTGGAACTCAGACTGCATCTCTGAACCTTCCCAGGACCAGCGGTAGCTCACTGCACTGAAGGGAAGGCAAGAACCTGGCTGGCGTTGCTACTTCCTGATCATAGAGCCCTAGGGCCTTGAGGAAGCATTGGCAGTAGCCAGGTAGTGGTTACAGGTTACAGCGGGACTTGGGCAAGAGTCAATGTTGGGCTGGCTTCAGCTCTGACCCAGTACAGGCCCAGTGATGGTGGTTACAGGGATTCTTGTATAACCACACTCCTAGTTCTAAGCAGTTCAGCAAAAAGAGAGAGGGAGACACCGTTTGTTTGTGAGAAAGTAAGGGAAAAGAACGAGAGTCTCTGACAGGTAATCTAGAGAATTCTTTTGAATTTTATCCACGGCCACCAAGGTGATACTTCTATGAGTCTGCAAAAACCAAAGCATTACTGAGCTGTGGACCATGTCCTTTCTAATACATGAACATTTTTTTAATATCTGGAATGCCTTCTCAAAAAGAACAGGTACAAACAAGCCCAGACTGTGAAAACTATAATAAATACCCAACTTTTCAATGAGCAGACACTGTAAAATATCTGCAAGCATCAAGACCACCCAGGAAAACATGACCTCACCAAATGAACCAAATAAGTCACAAAGGATAAACCCTGGAGAAAATGAGATAGGTGACCTTTCAGATAATTCAAAATAGATGTGTTGAGGAAGGTCAAAGAAATTCAAGATAACCCAGAGAAGAAATTCATAATTCTAGCAGATAAATTTAACAAATAATTGAAGTAATTTAAAAGAAGCAGAAATTCTGAAATTAACAAATGGAATAGAGATATTGAATAATACATTAGAGCCTCTTAATAGAAGAATTGATCAAGCAGATGAAAGAATTAGCTTGAAGACTGGCTATTTGAAAATACACAGTCAGAGGGGACAAAGTAAAAAAGAATAAAAACAATGAATCACACCTACAAGATCTAGGAAATAGCATTAAATGGGTAAATCTAAGAATTATTTGCTTTAAAATGGAGGTAGAGAAAGAGATAGCAGTAGAAACTTCACTCATGGGATAAGATAAAAGAAGACACAAAGAATGTCATTATATACTGATAAAGTTGTCACTTCAACAAGACAATATAACAGTTGTAAATGTGTACGCACATAATACTGGAGCACACAGATATATAAAGCAAATGTTACTGGTGCCAGAAAAAGAGACAGACATCAATACTATAATAGCTAAAATCTTCAATACCACACATTCAGCATTGGACAGATCTTCAAAATGGAAAATCAACAAAGAAACATCATACTTCATCTGCATTGTAGAACAAATGAACCTAATAGAGATTTACAGAACATTTTATCTACTGGCTACAAAATACACATTATTCTCCTCAGCACATGGCTAATTCTCAGGGATAGACCTTATTTTATGGCACAAAACAAGAATTAAAACATGCCATAAATGGAAATAATATCAAGCATCTTCTCTGACCACAATGGAATAAAACCAGAAATCAATAGCGAGTGGAATTTTGGAAACTATACAAACAATATGGAAATAAAGCAATATGCTTCTTAAGTACAAAATGAATAAATTAAGAAGGAATAATGGAAGCACAACATATCAAAACCTATGAGATACAGGAAAGCGGCATAAAGAGGGAAATTTATAGAGATAAATGCCTACATAAAAAAGAAAAATATCAGATAAATAACTTAAGCGTGAATCTTAAAGATTAGAAGAGCTAGAGCAAGCAAAACCCAAAATTAGTAGAAGAAAATAAATATTAAAGATTTGAGCAGAGACAAATGAATTTGAAATGAACAAAACAAGGCAAAAGATCAATAAAACAAAAAGTTGATATATTTCTATTCATATTTTTTAATAGAGATAGGATTTTGCCATGTTGGCCAAGCTGGTCTCAAACTTCTCACCTCAAGTGATCCCCCTGCCTTGGTGTCCCCAAAAGTGCTGGGATTACAGGTGTGAGCCACCATCCCTGGCCCCTAAAAGTTGATATTTTGAAAAGATACACAAAATATACAAACCTTTCCCCAAACTAACTTAAAAAAAAAGAGAAGACAAAAATAAATGAAATCATGGATGTAAAAAGAAACATTACAACTGATACTGCAGAAATTCAAAAGATCATTAGTGTCTAACTTAACTATATGCCAATAAATTTAAAAAATCCATAAAAAAAGAATACATTTCTAGAAGCATAAAACCCACCAAGATTGAACCATGGAGAAATCCAAAACCTGAATAAACCAATAACAAGTAACAAGATTGAAGTCATAAGAAAAAGTCTTCCAGTAAAAAAAGCCAGGGACACAATGGCTTCACTGTTGAATTTTACCAGACATTAAAAATAGAATGTCTACCAGTCCTACCCAAACGATCCTCAGAAATAGAGGAGCAGGTAAAAATTTCAGACTCATTCTACAAAGCCAGTCTTACCTGATACAAAGACCAAAGAAACATTAAACAAACAAACAAAATAACTATAGGCCAATATCTCTGATGAATATTGACACAAAAATTCTCAACAGAATACTAGTAAATTAAATTCAACAATACAATAAAAATATCCTTTATTATGACCAAATGGGATTTATTTCTGGGATGCATGTGTGGTTCAACATACACAAGTCAATCAGTGTGACACATCATATTAACAGAATGAAGGACAAAAACTATATGATGATTTCAATTGATGCTGAAAAAGAATTTGATATATTTCAACATCTCTTAATGATAAAAACACTTAAGGAACATATTCAACATAATAAAAGCTATATATGATAGGCTCACAGTTAATGTCATATTGAATGGGGGAAAATGACAGCATTTCCTGTAAGATCTGAAATATGACAAGGATGTCCACTTTCACCACTGTTATGAAACATGTTAATGAAAGTCTTAGCTAGAGCAATCACACAATTGAAAGAAATAAAAGGCATTCAAATTTGAAAAGAAGTCAAATTGTCTTTGTTTGCACTTGATATGATCTTATATTTGGAAATACCTAAAAACTCCACAAAAAAGTTATTGTTAATAAAACTGATAAACGAATTCAGTAAAGTTGGTGGATACAAAATCTGTATACAAAAATCAGTACCATTACTATATACCAACAGGGTGCAATCTGAAAAAAATTCAAGAAGTAATCTCATTACAATAGCCACAAATAAAATTAAATAACTAGAAATTAACTTTTAAGAAGTTAAAGATCTCTACAATGAAAACTAGAAAGCACTGATGCAAGAAGTTGAAGAAGACAACAAAATGGAAAGATATTTCATATTCAGGAATTGAAATAATCAATATTCTTGATATATCCATACTACCCAAAGCAATGTATAGATTCAATGCAATTTTTATTAAAATACCAATAACATTCTTCAAGTAATTAGAAAAAAAAACAATTTTAAAGCTTATATGTACAAAAAGATGAAAACTGGCAAGAGTCACATTACCTGACTTCAAATTATACTACAGATCTATAGTTGAGTGTAGTAATGGAATAACAATAGACATATAAACCAATGGAACAGAATAGAGATCCCAAAATCAAATCTACACACCTGCAGTTAACTCATATTCAACAAACTTGCCAAGAACATTCACTAGGGAAATCACAGTCTATTCAATAAATGGTCCAGAGAAAGCTGTATATCCATATGCAGAAGAATGAAACTTGACCCCTATCTTTCACTGTATACAAAAATAAAATCAAAATGAATTAAATACTTAAATCTAAGACCTCAAAATATGAAACTACTAGCAGAAAACTTTGAGAAAAATCTCCAGAACATTGAACTTGGCAAAAATTTCTTGTACAGACGACTGAAGCAAAAATAAGCAAATGAAACCACACCAAGTTAAAAACCTTCTGCACAGCAAAAGAAACAATAAAAAGGTGAAGACACAACCCACAGAATGGGAGAATATTTGCAAACCACCCATCTGACAAGGGATTAATAACCAGCATATATAAGGAGCTCAAACAACACTTTAGGAAAAAAATCTAATAATTCCGTTTTAAAAATGGGCAAAAGATCAGAATAGACATTTCTCAAAGACATACAAATTGCAAACAGGCATATGAAAAGGTGTTCAATGTCACTGATAATGAGAGTAATGCAAATCAAAGCCAAAGTGAGATATCACCTCATCCCAATTTAAATGACTTTTATTCAACAGGTAGGCAATAACAAATGCTGGTGAGGATGTAGAGGAAAAGGAATCCTCATACACTGTTGGTCGGAATATAAATTAGTATAACAGCTATGGAGAATTGTCTGGTGGCCTCAGACAACCAAAAATGGAACTACCATATGATCTAGCAATAAATACAAAGTGCACAGAGGAGAGCTGGTACTTGTTATGTACTCAAAACATATTAGCTGTTTTTATTTCTGTTTACTATTATTATCTAGGAGGAGATATAAATTAAGTAGTTGCAGATAGCAAGGTTCAGCCAAGAAAAGCATTGTAAGCTGGATATTTATTCTTATATTATGAAAATTTCCATTATTTACAAAAGTAGACAAAACTATAATAAGCAACACGTGTGCACCCTGCATCTTCAACAAAGATCAATTCCTAATCAGTTTTATCTCTATGCCCACATACTATATCCAGAATCATTTTGAAGCAAATTCCAGATATCATATCATCTAATCTATCAAGTTATTACAATATGTAGTGATAGACTTTTGAGTGTCAGTTGCATATAGAAAGGCAACTGAAATCCAGGGAGTGGATGTGATTGCCAGAAGGGAAAATATAGGGTGAGAAGATGAGAAAGCCTTGAGACATTCCAACACTGGATGGCTGAACAGAAGGGAGTGGGACAACAAGGAAGCAGAGAAACTGTTTATAAATACATATTTTTAAAATTTTGTTTATTATTTTTTTATTGTACTTTAGGTTCTGGGATACATGTGGAGATCATGCAGGATTGTTGCATAGGTACATATCTGGCAATGTGGTTTGCTGCCTCCATCCCTCTGTCACCTATATCGCTCATTTCTCCCCATGTAATTCCTCCCCAACCTCCCCAACCCCTGCTGTCCCTCCCCTACCCCCCCAACAGACCCCAGTGTGTGATGCTCCCCTCCCTGTGTTTATGTTTATAAATATTTTATTGGTTGCCTATTTACACAGACTGTTATCCTGATTACCCATGTTTGTACCCGTATATGGTTGTACCACATACACTCCCATCCAGAGGCATACTATAGGTTAGGCATGATTCTAGCTGATTAGCTCTAGATTCATACCTTTTTTGCTTATTGAAGAAAAATCATACTATACTTCCCTGGTCAATTCAGTCTTCCCTTCTGTACTTCATACATTTTTCTCTCTCCTCATGCCTCCAAAACTTCCTCCTCCTCCTCCTCCAATTTCATGTTCAGATGATGACTTTTCTTCATACCTCACTGGAAAACTAAGTCAATCAGAAGAAAACTTTCCTAGATGTGATCCACCACATCCAACCAACTGCTTATTGTCTATGAAGAATGTGGTCCTAGATATTAGGTTGGTGCTAAAGTAATTGCTGTTTTGCCACGGAAAGTAATGGCAAAAACAGCAATTATTTTGTACCAACCTAGTATCTCACCATTTCACTACTAGATACCACTTTTCATTTCAGTGCACCATCAATATACACCTCTCTAAAGAATTATTTACATCAGCATAGGAACATTATTTTTTTTCAGTTTCTTTCACCTCAATCCACAAACAAAAAAATAAAATGCTTTTCCTGATCCTCTTGCAGTTATTGCCACATGTCCTTTTCATTCTTTGCAGGAAAACCTCTTGTAAGAAATATCTATATTCACTGTCTTCAATTCTTCACCTCCTGTTGTTTCTTAAACCCACTTCAATCACGCCCTTGTCCCTAGCATTCCACAAAAACTGCTCTGACCAAAATCACCAATGACCTCATCATTGCTAGAATCACTAATAATTTCCCTACTTCACCTTACTCGATCCATCAGCAACATCTGACTCATTTGGCCCTTTTTTAATATACTGTCTTCACTTGGTCTCCAGGATGCTACGTACTCTTTATTTTCATTTTATATCACTGGATGCTCTTTCTTGGTCTCTTCTTGGGAAGTTTTGCTTGTCTTCAACCTTTTAATGTAACATTACCTCAGGGCTCAGTCGTTAGTCTTTGATACTCACCCAATTGCTTGGTGATCTCATCCAGTCTCACGTATAAATCAGACACTTCATAGACAGCTTGAATCTAACAAGCTTTAGGAAGAAATCTTGGTTTCTACTCCCTAAACCTACTACTCTCATTGTCTTCTACATCTCAAAAAAATGAGAGGTCCATTTTTCTAGCAGCTCAGGCCATCTACATGGGGTTTATTTTGACTCCTCTCTTCCTCCCATGCTGTACATCCAATCCATTAGTAAATTCTGCAGGCTCTGCCTTCAATTATATCCAGAATTTTACCACTTCTCTCCATTTGATCTATTACTGCTCTGCTCTGATAAACCATTACCTTTCAGTTAATTCACTGGATTAGTTTTTAATTGCTTGCAGCAATATATTAGAAATGGGGAGGGGCATACCTCTTCTGACCTAACATGGGGAGTTTCCATGTTAGGATTAGTCAGTCTCTGTATATGGGCTTGTATTTGAGTAAGAATCATATACAGGGAACACTGAGATCAAGGTTGCAATTGTGCACTCAGGGTAGGGATTGCTACTAAATCAGTAACAAAGAGGCAAACATCAAATCTTTGATTGATTCAGACAGAGAATTCCAACTGAAGGCATAAAGAGGATGAGTGAGAGCTTATAGGAAGTGGCAAGAATGGGGCCTAAGTGAAGGGTGCCCTATTTGGGGTTAAGGAATATGTATGCTTAGGGAGAGCCCTGCCCAAAAGAATTCTTATGCAAAAAAGAGTAAAAGATCTGGGTTTGCATTTGTGGTGACTTATGAATGAGACAAGGCAAAAGTAAATAATATCCTGTGTATAATTGGAGGAATGATAGAAATACTTTAATGAGGCAAGAGCAGAGTCATTTAGGATGAGCAGTGGGGGGAGGGGATTCCATTGAGATTTCATACATTTTTGCAACTGTTCATTTAGGTCACGCTTAGAGACCTGTCATCTGAAATCCTAATAGTATCTTTAAATACATACCAAGAAAGCACAAAGACTGAAGGAAAAAAGCTCAATGTATTAGAGAGTAATTGATTTTCTTAATTTATACTACTGTCTCTTTATAGAATTACTGATGTAGTGCTCTTTCCACCAAAATTTGAGAGTATGAGAATTCTGATACCAAATTTTGCACTTTAGGTTTTAATGACTCCACGGGGCAAAGATAATGGATCTAGATTCCAAGACATGGTTTTGCAGAGGTTAGGAGCTACCACTGGATGCTGCACTGATTTTTTTTTTTTCAAGCAGACTTTATCATGACAACTTTCTCCATTAAACTATGTCTGGAGGCACTGAACAATGCCTGCTGTGCTGGAATGTTCCAAGAGAGCCCACTGAGAGCACTAGCAATGAAAAAGCAATCGTATTTGGGACAATTCTGTTGCACTCTGTAGAAAATTACAGGGACAAAGTTGTCTTGTTGGCATTTTGAATGAGTGTAGGCAGTGATTAAAAGTATTTTCCTACAATTAATATTCACAAAAATTTGTTAACAATTTAACTCTCTTCCTTAATAGCCAAACTAATGAAAAGTGAGCCTTTTCCTTCATATGATGAATTAGTCATTCAAGGTAAGATAATAATGATCTTAATGGCATTTACAGATAATTCTATCACCAGTGGGAAGAAGAAGAACTAAATATCAGGTCTTCAAAATGTGATAGAAGTAAACAACCTTTAGTCACAAATGTTAGTATTCATATTTTTCATATTTCTAAAAATATTTCTCAAATTACATGGAATTTTCAGAGAATGTAATTTATTCTCCAGCAAGCATATTTTACTTCTACATTATACATATTTTTCTTTTAGAGTTTACTAAAATGTGTTTGTTGCTATATTAGTTTAATAAAACCTATAAATTATTATGAATAAGGAAAGAGAGAAAAGAAATATGAAGCATGCACCAGTTAATGAAGCCTTATAGGCAATATGTTCCTTCTTGTGAAATTGGTTTTGTTGTAATATGATTTCTCATAATTAAAGTGTTAATTGTATTTGTAATAACTTTTTGAGATAGTCATCATTAAACCCATTTTATAACTAGGAGAATTGAGTTATGAAAAATTTGATAGTCTCAAAATGTCACAACAAAGTTAAACTTAGAGCCTCAGGAATATAACCTCAATATATTGATGTCTTGCTTCCATATAGCAACACACTATGGTACGTGTTTGTGTGCATTTGTGTTTGTGGCTTGGGGGTCATTTCCTAATATTGTAACTTTAACTAATTTTACCCTTTAGGAAATAGAAAAATAATGTCTCACCTCAGTTTATATTCTGGGACCCAGTATGTGACTATAGGTATGATAAAAGAAGATATTTTCATAATAAGTTGGAAGAAGGTCCTGGGAAATAGTTGTTTCAAGAGTTTTTCCAAGGACAGGATCCAGCACTTTCTCAAGAGAGCAGTGTGTCCTGATAAATCTCATTGTACTGATTATCTTAAGTTTTAGGTCCAGGGCAAATGTCCTAGCTGTGTCAATAACTTACCCTATAACTTTGAGTAACTCACTGATTCGCTATGGTTCCTTTTAGCACAAAAATCGGAGAATACTTAGATTCTATACAATGGAAAGTGACATTACACAGTGCTGGCTTGAAGGTATACTGACAATCTGAATAATTAGTTCTATGATAATTGTTGTGGGAATTTAAACCAATATACTTTCTTCCTCTGCCTTGCCGCTTCTTCTCACATAAATTTATTTAGATTACCTTCAGGGTTCATGACCCACACAATCCTGATCTAGAAATACTTAGGTGCAGCATTTACCTTCCTAGACACTTTGCAATTAGTGGTGCTTCCTCTTGTAGTTGATAATGTTATTGCCACATATAGTAGCATTGAGAAAAAATTGGAAGGGAGCCCAGTGATTTAGTCCACTTGAATCCATTATCAAGGGTTTTTAGGGGTTATATAACCCAGTTCCTCCTAGTTATAGTCCCCTGTTACAAATTAACCATCTGGCTTGGTAGAAGCTGCCTTTTAACTGTTTTTCATTTGGCCTTCGTGCCAAATGTTGGTTCCCATGGAAATGATTTAAAACATGCATTAAAATCTGGGAATGGCTGTGTTTTCTTCATCTAAGGGCTTCCATTGTCTTTATAACATCAAAGTTTTTTCTTTTATTGATAGTTACATAATTGTCACCTGTTGAAGTCACTACCAGAATAGGTAGGGATGTAGGGGCATGAATCCACTGTCATAATTTCTGCCTTCCAGGATTATAAATATATAATTATGGAGCAAACATATAGAACAAAATAGCTTGTCTCTTACAATTAATGAGTAGAAGATTCACAAACTGTTCATAGAAACACAATATTTTATAAACAAATATTTTAAGGGAAATTCTGAAGGACTAAAATCTCCCGTACTCTTAGAAGAATTACTTGAGCAGAGTTATCCAAGGTAAAATAAATTATTTTTCATTGACAAAACATCTCTTTTACAAACTGTCATGACCCTTAGCTTTCACACTACTAGGTTTTAGTACTCTACTGCCCTTACCCTTTTCAGCAAGTAGCTTTTCTGGAAAAGAAGTATATGTGCAACCCTAATTAAGGTATCAGCATATTGTCTATACTTGACATTTGAATATATTTTAAAACTCAACTGGTGGGAATCCTCTGGTAAGCTAGAGCAGCAGATCAATTCCACTATTATACCAGTATCCACTTTCAGGAAAGTTACTGGAATTAAAATGCAAACATTTAATAACTAATAGAGGTTTAAATATAATCTTGTATGCAGTCAAATGATCTGCAAATTAAGAACAAAAAAAAAGTGTACAGGGGGATAAAAATGGTTTATTGTGGGACATAGATCTGTTTTAGTTAATATACACATGTGAGAGAGAGCACCTCATTTATCAAGAGTTTGAGGGATATGAACTAGCTTATAAACATATTTTTCATAAAAAATAAAATCCATTATTTAATAATGATATTGATATTCACATTTTAGGCTTTTACTGTGTTTGAGTTACTGTGGCAAGCACTGGCCATACATTCATAAATTTAATTCTAATAACATACCTATGAGGTAGGTAATATCACTATCTCAATTTTTCAGATGAAGAAACAGGCGATGAGAGTTTTGGTCTGTTGTCAAATATCCCTATGTAGTAGCGGTGATAAACCTGGAGTCGAGAATTTCTCTAATTACTCTGAGTCTCATAGAGCTAGCATCTCCATGTGTAGCCATTTTGAACAGAATCAGAACATGCTTCCTATCCTTCCTTAAGAGCATACACGAAACATTACTTAACTTTTCCTTGATGGCTGAGAAATGACTTCTTCTGAGAGACCATCCAGACTAATTCAAATATTCTGTCTAATCCTTGTTTACCTTACTCATCACCAGGTGCCTGAATTCCCCATTTATTCCATGTAGCTTTGTACATAATTTAATCTTAGCCAATGCCCATCTTTCTCTGATCTTCCAAAATGTTCCATTGTGCAACTGGAACTCACAGTCCTCATTAAAATTTTCACTACAATTAATCTCTTTCTATATTTTCTTCATCTTCTTGGTCTAAATGAAAGCTGGCTTTGTACTGGCATTGCAGACTCCCTGCATCCCTTCTCAACTGGTGAGTGATTTTTGCTTTCTTCTTGTCATTTCCTTTCATATTGCATACATTTTAACAGTTGATGTTATGAACTGAATATTTGTGTCACCCAAAAATTCATTTGTTGAAGCCTTACTCCCTAATGTGATGATATTTGGAGGTGAGTCATTTGGAAATAAATGCTCATTTTGATGAGGGTGGAGCCCCCATGATGGGCTTAGTATCCATTAGGGTCAAAGAGGAAGAGGCCGGCATGGTGCTGTTTATCTGTAGTCTCAGCTTCTGGGATAGGAGGATTGCTTGAGACCAGGAGTTTGAGACTGTAGCACATCATAATCACACCTGTAAATAGTCACTGCGCTGAAGTCTGGGCAGCATAGTGAGGCCGGTTCTATAAAGAAAAAATAAAATTAAAGGAATACATACCAGATTTCTGTTTGTTTCTCCATCATGTGGGGATACAGCAAAAAGGCAGTGGCTGTCTGAAAGTCAGGAAGAAGTTTCTCAAGGAAAATTTGAATCAGGCAATACTGTGATTTTGAACTTCTCAGTCTCCAAACTTTGAGAAATAAATGTCTGTTGCTTAAGCCATCCACGCTATGGTATTTGGTTATGACAGTCTGTCTTAGTCCATTTGGGCTGCAATAACAATCTACCCCATACTAGGTAATGTATCAATAGTTTATTTTCCAAGTTCTGGAGGCTGGAAGTTCAAAGTTAAGGCACTGGTAGGTTCAGTGTCTAGTAAGGGTTTGGTCTCTGCTTCCAAGGTGGCACCTTGAATGTTGTGTCCTCACATGGCTGATATGATGGAGGACAAAGAGGGGCCTAGCTAATTCTCTCCAGCCCTTTCATAAGATTGCTAATCCCATTCACAAAGTCTCTGTCTTCATGATTTAATCACCTTCTAAAGGTCCCACCTTTTATTATCACATTGTCATTTAATTTCCAACATAAAAATTTTGGAAGAAGACATACATTCAAACCATAAATCAATCTTAGCTTAACTTAAGACATCTGGATTTCCGATTTTTCTATGTCTACCATACCTTCTGTCAACATTCTCAGTATAGATCATACATCTTTGATATCTAGAGTATTTCCACTGGTATTTTATTCCACCTCACTCCAACTACCCATTACCATAGAAGTACTCCAGGTCTTGTCATTAGAGATAACAGCCTCAAAGCCCAAACCTCTATTTCAGGCACCCTCTTTCTGAACAATGCTACCATCTTTTTAGCTTGCTTGTCGTACCTCCAACACCAATTATTTTAAATCAACATGACTTTTAATTGATTGATTATACCACATTTTGTTTCATTGCTCATTCTCAATCTCATGCCACAATATACCTTCGTACCTGGTTTATATAATATGCTAAATCATTAAAATCACTCTCTTACATATGCCCTTGACTTTCTTATACCTCTGTACTATGTCTTTCTTGCCAGTTTCCCACAAACCATAAACCTGCCTCTGAGCAGTTCAGGGTTGTTAGAGGAAAGCCCACACTTGGGCACTCAACACTGCCTGGTAATCCTGATGCCTTTCTCAATTTATTTATTCCCTTGCTCTTCAAGAAGAACATTTTAAACTTTTCCTTTCTTATTAAAACGCTCTTAGCTTCTTCCACTTCTAACTTTCACCTAAAGGTCTCACTTTTTATTTCACCAAGAAAGTAGAAACAAAAGAGAAATGCTCTCATATTCTCAGCACCAAGGTTATCAACCTAACAACACCTGTCTCCATATATACCATTCAAATCATTATACCAGACAAATTATCCCTACTGACATATTTCTACTTGGGCCATGGATCTCCATCTTCTCTGCCATACTCAATTACTTTGTTCCTACATTACTTCCATCTTTATGTACTTTATGATAAATTTCTCCATTCTTATTGGATAATTCCCATCAATAATACCACTTCCTATTATAATTAATACCTGCCTTTAAAAAAAATAAAAAGATAAATCCCTCTGTTAGGACCCACATCCTTTTTATCCCTAGATGCAATGTAGGTGCAACTCTTCCTCTTGATTAATCTATTTTCCTTCATAAGCAAAACTCCTATATCTTATCACCCATAACTTCCAGATATTCTTCACTACCCTCCTGAAACTACATCTCTCAAGATCAGTAGTGACCATCATAATTCCCAATTGTTTCCACTTACATTACTCATTTTTTCAGAAGCAGTTTAGAAAATTCACTACTTGCTTATTCTTAAAAGTTTTTCCTGTATTTTGGAGATCCCCACAATTGCCCTGCTTGCCTTTCAACTCACATGTTCTTTCACTTCATTCATTCTTGTTGTCTTTTCTCCTCTTTCTAATCTCTAAATAACAGAATATATTTCATGAACCATCCTGTCTTTCTTATTCCATATATATATATATATATATATATATATTTTACACACACACACACAAACATATATATATACACACATATATACACACACTTTTACTCATCCAATACCATGGTCACACATACACTGTGTGAATGGATTCACTTTATGAATATATCTCAAGTCCAGTGACATCAAGACTCACAAATCTAACTGCATATACAGTATCTCCACTTAGAAGTCTAAGAGACATTTGGTTTTTGATATGGTTTGTCTCTGTGTCCCCACTCAAATCTCATTTTGAATTGTAATCCCCACGTGTTGAGGAAGGGACCTGGTAGGAGACAATAGGATCATGGGGACAATTTCCCCCATGTTGTTCTCATGACAGTGAATGAGTTTTCATGAGATCTGATGGTTTTACAAGCGGCAGTCTCCCTTGCAGTCTCTCTCACCTGCCACCGTGTAAGAGGTACCTTGCTTCTCCTTCACCTTCTGCAGTGACTGTAAGTTTCCTGAGGCCTCCCACCCATGTGAAACTATGACTTAATTAAATATTCTTTCTTTATAAATTACCCAATCTTGGGTAATATCTTTGTAGCAGTGTGAAAACAGACTAATACAGCCTTTGACATGTCTAACAGAGACCTATATCTACATTCCAGTTCCAATATCCCATCCCAATATTTTCCGTCTTTGTCTTTTTACCTTTATATATGGACTTGATTTTTCAAAAAAAAAACTTTTTTAGGTTCAGGGGTACATGTGTAGGTTTTTGAATAGGTAAGCTCACATAATAGAGGTTTGTTGTACGGATTATTTCATCACCCAGGTAGTAAGCCTACTACCTAATAATTACTTTTCTGCTTCTATCCCTCTTCGCACCCTCCTGCTAAGAACACAGCTGATCATAGAGGTAAAAAAAAAATCTCTGCAGTGAGAATTACAAAACATATAGAACCAAAAAAGACCATAAATAGCCGACACAATCCTAATCAAAAAAGCACAACCAGGAGTCATAACACTATCTGTCTTCAAGCTACACCATAGGGCTATAGTTTTTTTCTAGTTCTGTGTAGAATGTCATTGGTAGTTTGATAAGAATAGCATTGAATCTGTAAATTGCTTTGGGCAGTAGGGCCATTTTAATGATATTGACTCTTCCTATCCATGAACATGGAATATTATTCTATTTGTTTGTGTAATTTCTGCTTTCTTTGTGCAGTGTTTCGTAATTCTCATTGTAGAGATTTTTCACCTTCCTGATTAGCTTTGTTCTTAGGTATTTCATTCTTTTTGTGAAAATCATACCCTGAAACAATGCTTAAGTTGTTTATCAACTAAAGGGGCTTTTGGGTTGAGATATGAAGATATTTAGATATAGAATCATGTCCACTGTAAGCAGGAATAATTTGAC
Organism: Cacajao melanocephalus; assembly: GCA_963573385.1. NCBI lineage: Eukaryota > Metazoa > Chordata > Mammalia > Primates > Pitheciidae > Cacajao > Cacajao melanocephalus. The sequence goes on along the minus strand of CAUYLG010033384.1, from coordinate 874 downwards.
TTGCTCTCTTCTTATTTGGATGCCCTTTATTTCTTTATCTTGCCTGATTGCTCTAGCCAGGAGTGTCAACACTGTGTTGAGTAGGAATGGTGAGAGAGGGCAGTTTTGTATTATCTTGGTTTTCAAGGAGAATGCTTCCAGTTCTTTCCCACTTAATATGTTGGCTCTGGGTTTGTCATCGATTATTCTTATTATTTGAAGTATCTTCCTTCAATACCTAGTTCGTTGAGTTTTTCATATGAAAGGATGTAAAATTTTATTGAAAGCATTTTCTGCATCTATTGAGATGATCTTGTAGTTTTAGTCTTTAGTTCTGTTTATGTAATGAATCATGCTTCTTGATTTGTGTATGTTGAACCAAACTTGAATCTCAGAGATGAAGCATACTTGTTTGTGTGGATTAGATTTTTGATGTGCTGCTGGATTTGGTTTGCTAGTATTTGTTGAGGATTTTTATATTGATGTTCATCAAGGATATTCCCCTGACATTTTCTTTTGTGTTGTGTCTATGCTAGGTTTTGGAATCAGCATGATGCTTGTTAATTATCCGCCTTGATGATCTGACTAGTACTTTCAGTGGGGTGTAGAAGTCTCTCACTATTATTTTATGAGAATGTAAGTCTGAAGGTCTCTAAGAACTTGCTTTATGAGTCTGTGTGCTCCTGTGTTGGGTCCATATATATTTAAGACGGTTAAGTCTTCTTGAATTAAACTCTTTATCATTATATGATACTGTTCTTTGCCCTTTTTGGCCTTTTTTGTTGTTTAATGTTGTGTAAAATTAGGATTGCAACCCCTGCTTTTTTTTTTTTTTTTTTTTTTTTTTTTTTTTTTTTTTTTTTTTTTTTTTTTGTGTTTTTAAAAAAACAATTTT
>CAUYLG010033383.1:0-38970 GCA_963573385.1 Cacajao melanocephalus | reverse complement strand
GCTGGCGACCCGTGTGACTCCTCCGCCGGGAATCTCCTAGTCTGTGGGCAACAAAAATTCGTCTGAAAGTGCGGCGTCCACTCGCTCTCTGCGCTTTCACTGGGAGCTACAATCCTGAGCTGTTGTTAATCGGCCATCTTGGATCTCTCTCCAATTATTTTGAAGTCTTTTAATATAAATTGCCATCCAGCAATTTCACTGACTCATTAGTCTTTGTTTGAAGTAAAAGTTTGATAAAGCTATGTTAAAATCTAAGGAAAGCATATAAATATTTTTATTTGAATATTCTAGATTCCTAACAAAGCTGAAAATTTCTGCCACATTTTTATTATTGACAAATTTCCTTGTGAATTTTTTTGTCCAAGGTTTTTGGTCATTTTTCTATTAGGGCCTCAGGTTTTCTTTAGTGATTTATAAAAACTCTTTCCATGTTAAGGGTGTTAAATCTTAGACTGTTACAGGGGTTGTGAATGTTTTCCCAATTTTCATTTGCCTTTCAATTTATTTTGAGTAAATATTTTCGGTTAGCTGAACTTTATTATTTAGTTTACATTAGACATTGTAAAATTTCATCTTACTGAGGTGAAACAATAGTTGATTCTAACAGTATCATTTTGGATCCTACTTTATATTTTTTAATATCTCTTTAGGGTCCTGTCCCCCATAAATGTCATAAACATCTCCTTAACCAAGTCACTGACAAAAATCAAAAACAACAATAAACAAACAAAAAAACAGGATCAAAATCACTTACATCTACCTGTAGAACAATTTGAGACATTACTTAGTATTCTTCAGGTACATTTTTGAAACTGTTATGACTCTACCTAAGGTTGTCATTTTCTAGCCTTCTTTGTGCCTTTCTGTCACAAAGATATTATGAGCAGTTTATTCAAAGCCATTTTGAACTCTGGATACAATATATATCTTCTTTGTTCCTATGTGAGTATCTCCATTAACAACTGGTCTCTCAGAACTTTTTAATGCACAGAAACTGCCTGTTTGAGAATCTATGATATATTTCATTGATATATAACCTACCTCATTCTACAAAGGGTTTGGGCTAGCCTAATAGAATTAATAAAATAAAAAAGCTGTATGTAGATAACTGAAATATCAAAGCTATGAAAAAATTATAAGCTTTGACAGTGAAGTTAGAAAGCAGGTATGGATATCATGAAGCGTTACCTTTTTACAGTTGGGTCACACTTTAGCTCTGAGCTTCCTGATAGCAAAAGTAAAAAAGATAACATTATCAAATACATCATTCACATTGTCCTAAGGCAAGCGAATACTGGTCCCTCAGAGGTATCATCTGAGCAGAATTTCATATGGGTAATCATATAACCTCATTTATCCAAAGATAAGAGAATCTACCTTCTTACCTCCTTTTTAAAGTAACATTAACTCCAAGGGCTTCTAGCTCCTTATTCTCCATTACTAATTACTCATTACTAATTCTTTAGGCATTATATTTGAAAGTTTTCTTAGTATTCTTAGATATGATGCAGAAGGCTTCAGACCAAGTTAACTATTAATATTTTAGCTTTTTGGCTGGTCTTGGATTCAGGTCTCTCAGACCAGTGTTGAATTTTACTTTCTGCACCTCAAGGATTATCTGTCCTTTTGGGGTCTCAATAGGGCTTTGGGGTAGACTTTGACCCCAAAGTCATTGTTATTGTTTAGCAATGAAGTCTCAGTCTGTTGCCCAGGCTGGAGTACAGTCATGTAACCATAGCTCACTGTAGCCTGGACCTCTTGGGCTCAAGCGATCCTCTCGCCTCAACCTCCTGAATAGCTGGGACTAGCCTCACACCATCATGCCCGGCTATTTTTTTTTTTTTTTTTTTTTTTTTGAGACAGAGTCTCACTCTGTCACCAGGCTGGAGTGCAATGGCAGGATCTCTGCTCACTGCAACCTCCGCCTCCCAGTTCAAACAATTCTTCTGCCTCAGCCTCCTGAATAGCTGGGATTATAGGCACGCGGTACCACACCTGGCTAATTTTTGTATTTTTCGTAGAGATGGGATCTCACCATGTTGGCCAGGATGGTCTCGATCTCCTGACCTCGTGATCTGCCTCGGCCTCCCAAAGTGCTCAGATTACAGGCGTGAGCCACCACACGCGGTCCTGGCTGTTTTTTTGTTTTGTTTTGTTTTGTTATGTTTTGGAGATGGGGTCTTACTATGATACCCAGGATGGATGCAATCCCTTTTTTTTTTTTTTTTTAAGAGATGGGGTTTCTCCATGTTGGCCAGGCTGGTCTCAAACTCCTGACCTCAGGTGATCCACCCACCTCGGCCTCCCAAAGTGCTGAGATTATAGGCATAAGCCACTGTGCCCGGCCTGCAATCCCTTGTGATGTCAGTGTACACGCTGTCTCACGTAGCCAGAACCTTTGTTATGTTCTTCTGTTTCTTAAAGACATTTCTACTCATCTTGATACACTTAGAGTATTGATTTGTATGATTATTTGTGTGTGTATATATATGGCTACGTGACTTGAATGGCAGAAAAAGATATACAGCCAACTCTATATACTATATATAGTAATATATAACAAGGATAATATATATAGTAATATATAGTGTTACATATCTGTGTCTGTCTTTGTCCATACATTTAAGGATATAAAAAGAGTTTTATGGAAAAAAAAATATCTCTTACAGGACAAGGTAAACAGACTATAAAAATGAATAGGTATAAAAATATCTGTGCTGCCACTGGACCATTTAGTGGGATATGAGCGGTCACATCACACCTCACCAATTCTCTCTTTTCTCCTTTCATTTTCCACCAGGTGGCTTTGGGTCACCTGTCCTGTCCTTGTGGCTTTTGCCATGCCTTTGTGGGAAGTGGATTTGCAGACATTTCCCAAAGACCCACTGTGTGCCAGGCACTGCAGTTGGAGTGGTGGGGGGAGTATAAGAGAGGAACAAGTTACTATTTCTGCTCTCCAGGGTGATGTTGAAACAATGGCACAACTGCACTGACCAATCAGAATGGATACTGGCTGGAGCAGGGTCTGTGGTAGCCCTGGGCCGTGGTAGGCATTGGCCTCCTAGTTTCTGGATTATGAAGAGGTCTAGGGGATGCCAAGGAGTGGCCAGAGTAATAGAAAGGGTACTCAGAGCTGCAGTTATTTACCTACTGAAGGAAGTATTTAGATATTTTAATAACGAGAACTAGTATACCCGTGCAGACTTGCTGAATGTTACACCTTCCTGATCTCAGCCACGTGGCCCCAGGGAAACCACAGGGAGGCATTCTGGCATCTGAAAGAATACCAGTCTAGAGGCTGCCCTCCTAGCCACTGGCCAGTGTCCTGGGGCCCTGCTCTCTGTACCATGCTTGGGGTTTATTGGCTGTTTTTCACTCAGACGTTCCCAGGTTGTGGCTGAACAGTGCTCAGTAGGTAAGGCAGTATTGAGCTCTTGCTGTGCACTTAACAGCTTTCTAGGAGTGTGGAGGCTACATGGAGTTCCTTTTTTAGAGGGCCCTGGCCAGACAGAAATCATCAGAGAGACCCATACAGAATAGGCAGCAGCCGGCCCTTGCAGGTCTGGGGGCCTAGCCAGGGTGGTAGATGTCAGACCCAGGTTAGACCTTCTAGAACTTCCAAGACCTGCCCATTTCCTCAGTTAAAAATAGGGCAGTGATACTTAGACAGAATCGAGGAGGTGGGTGAAGATCTTAGTGGAGATCTTGCTTTCTTGATTGGTTAGAGAACGTCCCAGCCTTTGCTCCTGGATTTGAGGCCAAATATAGTTCCAAGGAGACAGACACTTTTGTCCTAGGGTCTGTGGTCAGCTGTACCCCTGTTCACTGCCCATCTCATACCGGCATAGCCCTGTCACCCCTGGTTTAGGCTGGAGCTGAGGAAGGAGAGATTGAATTCTTAGCACAGCCTAGATCCAAGAATTGATCCAGGAGTTCTGGAAGTGTCCTCTGCTGGTTTTTATGGTACAATATTCTGGCTGTTTTTTGGCTGGGCAAGGGGCAGGGAGGAATGGCTACAAATCAGAAACTCCTGCCCAAGCCGATCAGCCCTACCTGGGCCCCGGGTCCTGGCTTTTCGCCTCCATTCTGGTGAGTGGCTCATTTGCAGGGAGAGGATGAAGGTCACTGATTTGTGCCCACCCAGGAGCAGAAGGGACTGGGGCTCAATGGGCGGCCCTTCTGTGGGGCCCCTGGCCCCCCACCCGAGGCCCCTCCATGCCAGCCACTGGCCTGGTCTGGGCAGGGCTGCATGCCTGTTCAGCGCGGCTGTTTCCATAAGCTAATGAGGGCAGAGTGTGAGCCACAGGCGATGATGCTGGGATATTAACTCTGACAGGAAGCTTGATCATAATTATCTTAACGAGGATAGGGTTAATTACAGTGGAAACTTAAAAGTTCTCTCAGTTTGAATCCACTGGAGCCCAATGCGTTGTGATGTTTTGTCATGTTGATGTGACTTTGGAAAAGGCACTGGCCTGCTCCCAGCAGCCGCTGCAGCTCCTGGGGGAGCCTAGGCAGAGCCCTGGGAGTGAGGGAAGGAGGTAAGAGGATGGTACCTGTGCATGAGATCCTGGCTGCATTGCTGCTGGTGGAGGAGGAGGCAGGCACCCTGCAGGGAGCTCTGGGGGCGGGCGGCAGGGGGAGGGCGCTGCTTAGGTTTCCAGAACAATTCAGACCTGCACGATCTCCCTCCAGCTGGCTGTGCCTAGGTCCTGGGTGAAACCTTGCCGTCTCCTATCAGCCCCCAGCCCACACCTCAGACATCACACTACTCCAGGAAGCTGGCGAGTAGTGCTGGACTGACAGTTGGCATCTCCACTGGGGATCTGGTTTTGGGGTGCATTTTGCTGTCCACACACAAGATGATAGCAGACAAATTGTCATTTTATTTAACAGCACATATTTGCAGGCATCTGGCATGTAGGGGAATTAACTCAAAGATCTACACACGTATATTTTCTCCTATTCCTCCCTGGAAAACGGCAGTAAAAATAACAGTAAAAAATAAAAGTAAAGTAAAAGGTAAAACCACCTCCCTTCAGGTATATGTGTGTTGTCATCCATGTGCCAGCTGAGACCCCCAAAACCTGTCCTCCCCAGTACCCCCATTCACCATGCTCTCTGCCCCCTGCCTCCCATGCCCCAGCCCTCAGCTCTAGATCTAGCTGCTTAAATCCCCAGGAGCACACCACACTGATAACATGAAAACAGGGATTTATTCATTAGCAGTCACCCATGTAATATGGTTCTCTTTTTACTGAGCAGCTAATAACGTCACATGGCAGAAAGAATCTCAAAACCAGACAGGTGACAGGGGATTGGAGACTGATCTTTCCAGCTCTTCTGGGAGGTCTCACTCTGGTGTGGAGTTCTGCCCCAGAACCCACCCGGCACGGGGAGAAGGCTGTCTGGGTGGGGGTGGGCATTGCCTTGGTGCTCCTGAGCACGCCCCCTCTTCATGCTGTGTCATTTTGCTTTATGCCTCCCTGAAGCACTGTTGGAACAGACCTGTCTTCTGCTTGCCAGTTGCCAACCATTTGCTGATTCTCATCAGAAGAGTCTAATACTTGCACAACATAACTCAGGAACAATGTGTATTTGGATGCTGCTTTTGAGCAGATATTGATGTTTGTGCACAAAAGACTTATTAGCCACCCGTAAGGCTCCCTAAGGGGAAGTGGCCTCACCTCCCCTTGAGGTAAAGGGGCACAGTTCTGAAAAGCCTTTTGGCACATTACTCACTAACTCCTAGTGGAGGAAGGGACTTTAGAGGAGCCCAAAAGTTCCCGGCACAAGCCTGACTTGCTGTACGCCTCCTCCGTGGGTTTGTTCACAGCCCATCCCCTGCGTTTCAGAAACACCAGGGTCATGACTTCAGAGAAAAAAAAACAGTGAATAAAAGGAGGAAGGAACAGAAAAAACAAACATGCTAGTAACTAGTTAGCAGTCCTTCACTTATTCTCTACAAGATCCTATGAGCTGAAGGAACACAGAACAGGAGAGTCGAGATGGGCTATTAACACGCCTGTATTCACACAACAGGAAACAGAGGAGTGGAGGGAAAAGTCCCAAACCTTCCTGCCTAGATGTGTGCAAGTTGTGGGTTTTATTTTATTTTTTTGTTTTTATTTTTTGTGGGTACATAGCAGGTGTATATATTCATGGTTCACATGAGATATTTTGATACAGGCATGCAATGTGTAATCATCACATCAGGATCAATGGGATATCTAGCCCTTCAAGCATTTATCCTCATAAGTTGTGTTTTGCCTCTAGGAGCCATGAGGAAAAAGAGAAAGGAGGAGGAAATGAAACACAGTGATCTCTGGACCCCTGTTCCAAAATGTGTCCTTCAGTGGTGGGGCTGGTAGTGTTGGTTGGAGGAGCAGGCGTGCTCTGGTCGGCGAGTCCTGGGTGGGACCACCCCGAGGTCTGACAGGAATGGAACGTGCAGGCAGAGCTCTGGGCCCAGTGGAATCTACAGATTTAATTACTTACAACACGTTTTACACCTTGCAAGTATTGACTCCCCATTTCGGAGTCCTCTTGGCAGAGATCCCACAAGGGAGCTGTGGATGCCTTGGGAAAGCTCCAGTGCTGAAGTTCACACTCACAGCAGATGTGCGGACATGGCACACACAAGCACACAAGGCTCTAATGGAAGCTCTCTCAGTAAATGAATAAATAGTGTGGACGACATCTCCCTGATTCGTCACATTTTATAGAATAGCCAGGCATCCCATATGAGTCTCCCTCCAGTCCACATCGTAGCTCAGCTGTCAGCCTGTGCAGGCTCAGCACATCTCTCAGGTCTGGCAGGTGAACGAGCCAGGAGTCTGTGTCTCCATGTAAGCCCCTCCGCTGGCCAGCCTGCTCTAATTAATGTCTGTGTATGCCCAGCAAGCACTTGTGCAAAACTGTCCGGTGTCACCTCCACCCCTAACACTCATGAGAGCTCATAAAATTAAGAGTTAACTTTCAGCGATGTGTATAAGCAAGGCTATTTTTCCCTTTCTGCTATTTTTTTTTCCTGGAGCCGGGTACTTAATTCTTTCAGTTGCCTTTTTATTTACTGCCTGAACATCTACAGGGCTGCACTCTACACTTCTTTCAAAAATTAAGTGAGAAATCCACTTTCCATAAATTAAAACAGTAACTTCAAGCCAGGAGCTTTGAAGCAGCAATCCCCCCACAACCTGTCTCCCCACCCGCAGCAAAAACAAATAAAAAGAAATAATAAAAGAAACAGCCCTCTCAGGCCGGAGTGATTATGTAATTCCGCAGATGCCTTGCCTTTTGGGCAGCCACCGGGATGCTGGGCAGAAGCAAATTAAGTGATTAGTAAAGAAAAAAGGCAAAGAAAAAAAAAAAGTCAAAGGATGTGAACGGAGAGAAAGGGAGCCTTCCCTGCCGTTTCCCCCACGACTGTACAGAGGAGAACCGCTAAGAAATGATACTTGAAGTTATATTTATTATTGTAAGAGGGTATGATATTTCTGGGCAGGAATGATGGATGACAACTTGAATTTGTGTCCAGGGAATGAAGGTGAACTGTGACAGAGTTATTTATCTTGGGAATGGAGGTTAGGGTCAGCCGAGGCTGGGTGCCTGAAGGCACAAGACATTGACAAATTTATCCTGCAGGCCGTATCTGAAGCCCTTTGTTTTGGATCCTGGCTACTCACTAAGTGACCCTCATCCTTCATGTTGGCAATGCGTGAAGGATGCGGTGGGTGCCAGCGGCCCCTTCTCCCCTGCCGCCCCCGCCCCGACTCCTGCTACTAATTCTTGTCATTCACTTTGCTGACAGGCACCAAGCCCAAACTATTCCCAGTCCTGAAAGAGAAGGTTAAAATATTTATTTCGGCTCATAATGGCCTCCCTGATTTAGTGCAGGATCATTTTTCCTGTTGCCTTTGTCATTGCAGGTCACTGGAAGGACTGAGCGCATTCAGGAGCCTGGAGGAACTCATCTTGGACAACAATCAGCTGGGGGACGACCTCGTGTTGCCAGGGTTACCCAGCCTGCATACCTTAACCCTCAACAAGAACCGAATATCCTTTCCTGTGCCCGCTGCCCCCACTCCCCACCCAGCCCCACAGTCGTCCCCCCGCCCCGCCCTGCACAAATACCTGCAAAATGTCAAATGAGTTTTATGTGTCAGCTAAATTAAAGTATGTGAAATACAGTCCGTGGGCAGACAAAGCGTTCTGTCTTCTGCCACTCGGGACACTTCAGAGTAATTTATTATAGGTCATTCATAAATGAAACGCACCATTATATCTTCCTGTTGCTCCATTTCAGTGTAGAGATCTAAGTTATGGCTGTGAAGAAATCTTTTTAATAGATAAAAATAGAGAAAGAAAATAATGTCACCGCTGCAGAGGCAGCAAAGCCCGGTCTGTTTGCTTGGGCTTGTGTGGGAGGGCGACCTCTGGTGGGAAGTCTCGGGTAATGCCGCCAAGCAAACTGTCTCTTCCCAGGTTTCTGGAAGGCTCTCCTGCAGGCTTGGGGAACAGTTCTGGCGAGGGAAAGGAGCTAAGGTGGCAGAGACATGTGAAGCCCAGGACTGGCTATGCCCTCACTGGTGGGAACCATGCTGGGCTGGTGAAGAGAGAGGCCTAGAGGACCCATGATAGTGTATGGCCTACCCTACAGAGGCAAGAACCTAACCAGCCTAGGGTGAGATTTCCAGGGACTAACTGCTCTGGATTCCGTAGTAGGGATGGAAGCAGGGAACCCTTGCTGCACCTAAGGCCCGTAGCTCCTGCACTGTTAGTGTAGTGGATTATCAGGCACTAGAATGCCAACTAGATGGGATAGGGAGTTTCCTTAGTTTGGTTAACTCCTCTGTCCTTCACACAAAGAGGAGTGCCTGGCACCAAGTGGAAGCTCAATAAATATTTGTGGGATGAATGCATCATTATCATTAGCTGTTTTTATTGAACACTCCCAGGAATGAGGCATGGTGCTGGGTTCTTTACGTGTGTTGTTACTCTTTCCTACCAAGCCCTGTGAGAACGGTGTGTCTTTTCCATTTATCTAGATATGGAAAGAGGTGAGGTGTAGGCAGACGCCCAGACGTTAACAAGATGCTCGGTCCCGGATGATTCACTGTCAACTGTGTAGTGTCCAAAATCCAATGGCCGCATTCTACTGTGTTGCTTCAGACTCGGTAGTCCAATGGCTTTGTTTTATTGATGGAACGTCTGAGACCCGGAGTAGTTAAATCACTTGTTCACATTCATACAATAAGTTGGAAATAGAAAAGGAGCCAGGGCATTTTCCTCTAGAGTATAAAATAAAATCAGATATACATATAAGGTTTAACATGTACGCATATGCTAGCATTTAAGAGGGATTTGCAGAAGTATTTATTGGCTACTGTTTATACTTCGAGCCATAAGTTAATGTTTTCTTTATCCTCTAAGATATTGTCTCTGTCAGCTCTTGCTAGTATGCAACAATACCATCCATGAGGTGGGTTAAACAACAAACATTTATTTCTCACAGTCTGGAGGCTGGAGGTTTGAGATCAGGATGCCAGCATGGTTGGGTTCTTGGTGAAGATACTTTCTCAATGTATCATCACATACCACAGAGAGAAAGCAAGCTCTTTCAAGTCTCTTCTTATAAGGACAATAATCTCATCACAGGGATCTACCCTCATGACCTAATTACCTCCTAAAGGCCTCATCTCCACATACCATCGCTTTGGGGATTAGAATTTCAACATAGGAATTTGAGGGGAGACACAAACATTCAGACTGTATAAATATGCTCCTTGTGGTCATTATTAATTGGCACTTTGATAGAAGTGAAAACAGAAGGCCTATAAGTAAATTCACAGTCTTTGTCATAGTGAAATTTTGGTGGATTTTCCTCTCTTCTATCCATTAGTCAACACAAGTTTCCCAATAACTGTTTGAAAAATTATTGTAGCCAATGTGTCTTACGGCTTTCTAGACTGTCTTAGATGATCAGTTGGCCAATATTCTCAAATCAATCAAGGACAGAAGGATTTTTAGACTAGAATTTAGATGATATGTTTGCCCATGTCCTATGTCCCAGGTGTCTGTAGAATATTAGAGTCCACGGACTTTGGTTCGTGGCTCAGGTTAATCATATTTAGCAGTGTGGCCTTGAATGTGTTATCTTCTGTGAGCTTCTGTTTCTCATTTGTAAAGAAATGCATTGGACTGGATGATGGTTTTATTCCCAGTATTGCTGTCACTGGAGATAGGCAGGCCTCTTGGCTTCGGAGTGCTGAGAGGTTTTCTTTGTCTTTGGTTGAGTCCTTTCCCTATTCTGCGCGTCTGCGTCTCCGATCTGTAGCAGTAATGTTGAGGGAGTGATGGTAATGGCCTAGGAGGGACTGAAGCAAAAGACACTGTGTGGCTGTAAAGCTGGCAGGTGATATCACCGTGCTGTTGTAGCACATTTTCTTATCAGTGAATACTCTGAATAGACTTCTTTCCTTTTTTCTCCTCTGGGCTACTAATGTGATTGTGAAGATCAACTTCCACATCTACTTGACTCAGAAGTCACAGAGAAAGGTAGGTAACACCAGGCAACACATGCTATCTTCTCAACTGATGGAGTACTCCTGACTCCACTTTTTCAGCTCGCTGACTCTCCCACCTAATTGTGAGAATGTTGCAGGCTTTCCAACAATTTCTAGGTTCCCTATTGTTGTTACTACCCCATGAAATGCCTTAGATGGGGGCTCTTTACATTAGCTTTTGCCGAATAATAATCCACCTCAAGACTTAGTGGCTATTAAAACAACAACTATTTACAATTCTATGGATCAGATGTTTGGCCAGGGCTCAGCAGGATGGTTCTTTTGCTGGTCTTACCCTGGACCACTCATGCAGCCACATCTACCTGGAGACTCAACTTGGGCTAGATGGCCTAAGATGGCCTCACTTGTATGTCTGGAGGTTGGTGCTGGGTGTTGGCTAAACTACCTGTCTCAAACAGGCTAGCATAAGGCACCTCACATGGGAGGAGTATTCTAACAGCACAAGCCCCATTGTACAAGTAGTTTTCAAGTTCACCTTATACCATGTATGTTAATATCCCATGACCAAAGCAAGTCACATACCAACTGTAGAACAAAAGTGGGAGGGTACTGCACCACAGGGTGTGCATATAAAGATGTGTAATTCATTTCTGTAACCATCTATTTACCCAGGGGACCTTGGCATTGGCATCTTGCCTCCTTAAGATTTTACTTCATATTTGTGATAAAGGGAGCCCTAGAAACAAGTAACTATTGACCTCCTGAAAAAGTATTTGCTCTTTTGTGTAAATTGAATCTTTAAACATATTAGGAAGCTTACTGCCGAATGAGATTTTATCTTGAATTATTTTGTGAATTTTGCTTTATTGATTTATTTATTTATTTATTTTTGGCATATGTTAGAATGGTTATTCACCCCACCTTCTATGTAAAATCTAGATTTTTCCACTTTGGTTTGACTCACAGTTAAGTGTGTCTAATAATGCTGTAGGTTACTAGACCCTGGAAACTCGGGTCATTGGCTTCTTTATTCCTTTAGCAAGAGGGCTGTCACATAGTGGTTAAGAACAACAGGTTCTGAAGGCAGACTTCCTAAGCTTCTACCCCAAACCTGCCACTTTTCTGCATGATCTTGGGCAAGTCACTTAACATCTCTATATTTTGATTTCCTTTGAAAATGCGGACAACAGTAGTACCCATCCTGTAAGTTGTTTTGAGGATTATTCTAAGTACCTCAGACATATTAGGTTCTAGTAACATAGTAAGCTCTATGTAAGGGTTAGTACTATCATTATTATCCTACAGAATTGTGTAAGCTCATCTGGTTTGACTTGGGCCACATTATAACCAAGGCCAGAGTACAGACATACTTCTGAGTGTAGAATGCTTCTTTGACTTGCGTAATTTAAGATTGCCCCAGTGGCATTCTGTGAGTTGGGTACTGTTGGTGAATACTTCTCATTTTTATGGTACAACTAGGAGTGGATGAGCTTTCTGAAGTCGCATAGATTGTCAGTGCTGGGGCTCAGTCTAGAACCCAGTTATGCTGATTCCCAGCTCCAGACTCTGAAACATAAAGGAGTGACAATCATTGCACAAGGAGAGGAACCAAGATACAGGAGGAGTCAGTGTCCAGGGCCTGCCTCTGCAAGGTCCTCCTCCCAGCTGAGAACTGCCGGGAGTCTGCTCATAAAAGGGATTCCAGGGCCCAGACTCAGCATCTGGAAAATTTTCTCTGTGTTCATCAGTCAGTGCCTCCCTGCCATCTGCATACCTCCTGCTGGACCTCCCATCTTTTTCCACCAGCCCTTTGTCTCACTGTGTTGGTGTCCTGGTCTGGTATATCTGAAAGCCTGATTGTCTGAGATTACCTCTTCATCTCTTGGTTTGTAGGGATCTCATTTTCTTTCTTTGATTCATTGAGACTGGCCAGGTAGTCACTGGCTATGGACTTGAACCCCTTTCCCACTGCTCTCACACTCTCTTTCTCTCTCTCTCTCTGACACCCATCCATGAGCATGCACACACCATCCCTGACCCTTCCACCAGGAGGGATGGGATATTTGGTAATGGTCTCAGTCATATCATATTTGAACACTCAACCCCAAGTAAGGTTGACCAACTGAAAATTCAGGAAAATGTAGATACTTAACTTTTATATCAATGATTCTCCCCCACTTTCCTTTTGGGGTGTGTGTGGGAAACATAAGCCCCTATTTGCTTCAGCACATGTACTGAAAAACCGATGAGTTTGAATGATAGTGCCAGCAGGAAGAAAGGGATGATGCTACATGTTACACAACTGGGATATGGCCCAGAGACCACTCCAGCGAGTCAGAGGCGGACTGGAGTTCACAGCCATTTGCTGTGTCATTTTAGAAAAGATTTGCTATGTCATCTGAGGAAAGTTTTGCTGTGTCATCTTAGAAAAGTCTTTGTACCTTGTCAGTGGCCTCAGATTCTTTATAAAATGGGTAACACACACTTCTGCATATTGTCAAGAGATTTAAATGGTATAATAAATGGGCAATCACTTTGTTAAAGACTTAACAATTTCTAGGCATATTTTACTGTTAGCTAACGCCTCGATGCTTCAATAGAAGCAGCCCAAATTGGAAGGAAGGATCTGAGGTACAGTGCACAGCCCAGTGATGGCAGCTGTGCTCTCCCACAGAAATGCATAAGACCCCTCATTTTCTAGCGTTTTAAATTTCGCTTTTGTGTTAGGAAATTATGAGTCACTTTTTCCTCTAGAAATGCAGTTTCTTTGGGACCTATGTTTGAATCTAGACTCTGCCATGTACTGGCTGTGTGACCGTTAACCCCTGTTTCCTTCATTCTTATTTGGATATGATAAATTTCATTTTCATTCACATATGTATATGTGAATGCAAATGAGATGTCATTATGCTGTATATTTAGCATTTGAAAACCTGTATGAGGATTAGCTGTGGTTAAAATCGTCTCAGCAGTTATGGAGACTGCCCTTTGACCCACAGCTGAGCCCAGAGGGAGGGATGTGTCCATTCCCAGCTGGGAGACAGCTTCGGACCTGTGCAACTGGACACACATCAGGAGGTTTCCCTCCTCCCTGGTGCTCCAAACTTTCAAGGCAAGATACTGCTTTGATCTTGAGCCCTCTGCAGAAAATCTCCCTTGGCAAGCCTCCCCATGACAGCTGGGCTCTGTGATGGCAACTTTCTGCAGACAACACTGAAAAAAATCTCAATGCTAAGTACCCCAGAGAAGACTTGATGAGGGAAACCAGGTGTGTGCTGGGAACCCAGCTGGAGAGAGTTGAAACTGTGCCAGGTAGCTTCACATTTTTAAAAAAGGTACCCTTAGGAGAATCCCTGAAATGATCCCCACTGCGGTGGTCTTGATTAGCCAGGGACACCAAGTTTCTTCCACGGATTGCCTCTGGTCAATTTTCTATGCAACTTGATAAAAAAGAAATGTGACAAGTTCTATCTTGGACCTCAAAGGCAAAACAAGGCTATGTTAGTCCTTGCTGACCCAGGAGATGAAGAAACCAATTAAAACTTCTTATGTTTTATCCTCTGGTGGTGCTATCAACATCAAGGTGAAGAGCTAGTCTAGAGCATGCAGGGAGGAGGTGCTAGTGCTTCCTGCCTGGTGTGGATTTGGGGGAGACCACCTGACTCAGCCAAATGTATCATTTATATAGGAAGCTGGAGCTTCTGCCATACAAAATACCCAAAGATAGCCAGACTCTTAGAAATCCCTTGGATTCATTGGCAAAAGAGGGCTGAAGGTTCTTGGGACCTGCAGCAGACCCCTTGCCCAAGAAAGTTTCATGATCAGGGCATTCAAATAATCCTCTTCATGGCTTCCTGCCTAGGGGCAGATCCAGGTTTTAGGGAGTGTGAAACCTCTGTAATTAGAGAGAGCCCTCTTAAAGACAAAGACTATATAATTAGGAATGCAAAATTAGGTATGAAGTGAATGTTTATTTGGACTAGAATGGTATCAAAGGAAATTTTTAAATTCTAAATAATGAAAAATTTTACGTAATGATAAATTCCACAAATGTCAAAATACCTCAATCTTTATACTAGATATGCCTCTAGAGAAACTTTTTTCCTACTTTTTTCTACAAATTCTCTTGTAGCTTCTTCATTATTTGGTGAAATTTTACCATTTTTTTTGTAGAGAGAATAGATCATTCCCTCTTTTAGCATGGTTGATTGAAAACTGATTTTTTTTTTTTTTTTTGAGACACAGTCTTGTTCTGTCACCAGGCGCCAGGCTGGAGTGCAGTGGCGCGATCTCAGCTTATTGCATCCTCCAGGATTCAAGCAATTCTCCTGCCTCAGTCTCCTGACTAGCTGGGACTACAGGCGCGCGCCACCATGCCCAGCTAATTTTTGTATTTTTTTAGTAGAGACGGGGTTTCACCATGTTGGCCAGGATGATCTTGATCTCTTGACCTCGTGATCCACCCGCCTTGGCCTCCCAAAGTGCTGGGATTACAGGCGTGAGCCACCGCGCCCGGCCTGAAAACTGATTTTTAAAAATAGTTTAGAAATGTTTCTTTCAGTTTCACCATTTGTTATTGGTAGTTTCCCCAGTACATTATTGGTACAACTTTTAGGACTATTGCATATTGGAGAAACCCTTACACATTTCTTTCATATATGATAGGAGCTATATAAGATTTCAGGACATTTCGGCCAGGCATGGTATCTCACGCCTGTATCTGCACTTCGGGAGGCTGAGGCAGGCAGATCGCCAGAGGTGAGGAGTTCAAAACCAGCCTGGCCAACATGGCAAAACCCCATCTCTACTAAAACTACAAAAATTAGCCGGGTGTGGTGGCGCGCACCTATAATCCCAGCTATTTGGGAGACTGAGGCAGGAGAATCGCTTGAATTCAGGAGACAGAAGTTGCAGTGAGCCTAGATCACACCATTGCACTCCAGCCTGAGTGACAGAGTGAGACTCTGTCTCAAAAAAATAAAAATAAAAAGATTTCAGGGCATTTCATGTTGTGTGTGTGTGTCTATGTGTATACATGTATACATACACTTGCCAACTGAATCTTAAATGTTCTTTAAATTGATGAGTTTTTATCATTTTGCCATCAGTTTTGTGTTGGTCCCTGCATATTTGTGTTAATATGGTGGATAGTAAGAGTATTACTGGAAGCCATTACTACTGATACTGTTGGAATAATTTAAGTAGACACAGAGTGACTGCAAATTATGTAACTATACCCCCAGTGAATCAAAATTAAATGTCACTCCTATACAAAGCCCCCTTAGGTGGGTCCCCATGATTCCCACAGATACTCCCATTGCCACCCAACTCAAAGGAAAATGTGGTAAAGAAGTTGTGTTGAAGCGAGACAGTGATCTCCACAGATAAGCGTAAATAACCTACTTCTGCAAATTTAAAAAAAAGCACGTGATCATGTGACTGTATTACCAGGGTATTTCCCAGGGCTTTGGAAGGTGCCTATGCAAGCAAGAAGCCCTTGACATATGAACTTTATTAGCTCCATGGTAGAGCTACATGTAAAGTTTACTCAATCTAGGCCGACTTCCCTGGATGGTGGCCGGCTAGGCTTCCTTCACTTATCACTACATGTTGAGAAATGACTGGCATTTCAATCCAACTCAGTTGCCCAATATTTCCTCAAATTAAAAACCTTGCCAGTTTGGGGTTCCATTCCTGCATATCCCCACCTTCATATAGTGGACAGAAAAAAAAAGCCAAGCTTTGAGTAATATTTCATAAGACGAAAGTTGGTTTAGGTCTGGCCTTTCCATCTGCAGTAGAGAGCGCATCCCTCCATCGTGTAGGGCCCTTGCCTACATAAATAATTAGAGTTACTCCAAGTCAGTGTGTCAGCACCATTCTGGTAGCCCAGTCTCTTGCAGTCCCACAAAAGAAATACTGTGCTGGCCAGTAGCAGTACTTAGCTTGTCTGGCTGCCCTCCCTGGAACAAGGACCTGGCCTTCAGACTTTAAAACAACCTGATACAGACATGAGTCCTAGTGCTCCTTGGAGCATCTGATGGGTTGCATGGGTGGATTAGAAAGTTGGAGCAAACTTTGAAGGGGAGAAACCAAGCCTGGGACTGAGGCCCATGCAAGTCTGGGTCTAGGTCCAGGCCTGAGGTACTCTACCTGAATGACACCATCCAGTCCTGGGTATTGGAGGGGGACTTAGGACATTCTGAGGAGGGTGCTTAAAAGCACCGGGCACCTGAGGTATCTGTGCCCACATCTAATGGCAATACTAGCAAAGAGATTTTTTTTTTTTTGTTATTGTAGCAATGACTATGAAGTGTTTAAAGATAGAAACTGCTGGAAAAGCTGAACTTTCCCTGGAATTGTTCACTGTCATTTTAATTGGCTCTATTTAAATAATTTTCCTGGAGAATATGATGATTGAACTTTAGTAAGTGTATTTTGCTTCCAGTGATTTTGATTCCTGGCCACCCACCCCTCTGTACTCCCAACCTCATTCCCCTGGTGGGACCTTCTCTCTAGTCTCTACATGAACTTCCATTCTCACCTCTTCATTTGAGTGTTCCTATGTGGCTATCTCTGAATGTTGTGAAAGATTGGAGAGATTGGAGACAAACTTCCATGTCCATTTCTCTGTCTTTGTTTAGGAAGCAGGGAGGATGTTGGTGAATTGAAGCCAACAGCAAATGAGTGTGCTCACAACTCTCTTTTGCTTGTTTCTTCTTTTTCTAGTTTCCTCCTCTTGTTAGTTTCTCCCTCTTTTTCTAGTTTCCCCCTCTCTTGTTAGTTTCCCCCTTTTGCTAGTTTCCCCCTCTTGCTAGTTTCCCCCTCTTTTGCTTGTGCTCTGCTTCTCCTTGTCTCCTGCTGCTCTCACCTAGGGTACATAGAGCATTTGGCCTTGCACATGATGGTGGCAGAGCATGTGTGTAAAGAATGCTTGAAAGAACTTAGTTTGGAGAATAAAAGATTTAAGGAAGACATGTGAGCTTGAAATATCTGAAGGTTCATCGTGTGGAAGGGAAGAAGCCTTATTCTTTGTGACCCCAAGCAGTTAAATTGGGTCAGTGAGTAGAGGTTAGAGAAAGATTCAGTTCCAAGGGAAGGAAAAACCGTTATGGTTGTCAGAAATGGAATGTGTTATGTTGTGGTGACAACTTGGCAAATATATTAGGGACCTGATTCAGACATTGGTTGGATTTGGAGTTCATTCTTTTGCGGCAAGTTGAAATGAAGTATGAGAAAATGTGTGTCACATCCCAAGGTTAGATAACATCCTCACAGAGCAAGAACATCCCTGCCCCCCCTTTTTTTTAAATTTTACCTTCTTCTCCTTCTGGGAACTGTACTCTGAGTCTTTGACTCTTTCATATGGCATTTTATTTACCCTTGTATGTTTTACTCCTGTAGCTCTGCTGCCATTTCCTGGCTGGGACCCCTTTTTATCTGCTGACCTGCTTAATTCTTCTCTCATGTGTCCCTGGAAGTCATGGCCTAACCATGCATGCCTATCTAATCACCTTATGTAGGCTCACCTCATCTCTATGTGGTTTAAGCCAGGAGTTAGTATGAGGACTAGGTTATCATTAAACCCTTTCCAATACCTGTGATTCTGTGAATCTATGGCCTTTGCCTTGTTTGGTTTGGCTGTGATCGGACAGTGGGTCCCAGTGGAGGATGGCTCCTGGAATAATGTCCCCCATGATGCACCCCTCTGACTTTTCTCTTCCATTCTCTAATTCCCCTACTAACAGAGAAAGGAGAATATATTTTAATGAGGCCTTCTGAAATAATTTCTGGTTTTTTTTGTTTTATTTTTTTGAGACGGAGTCTTGCTCTGTCTCCCAGGTTCAAATAATTTTCCTGCCTCAGCCTCCTGAATAGCTGGGATTACAGGTGCCCCCGCCATCATGCCCAGTTAATTTTTGTATTTTTAGTAAAGACAGGATTTCAGCATGTTGGCCAGGCTGGTGTCGAACTCTTGACCTCAGTCGATCTGTCCACCAGGGCCTCCCAAAGTGCTGGGATTACAGGTGTGGGTCACCATACTCATCCCTTGTTTTCATTACTAGAAAAGAATTAAGTTTTATGGTTATTCATATTGTGAAACTATTTTACTCTATGGAATCTTCCCTTTTATCATGTTTTAAAAACCGAACTATAGAGGAAAGAAAAGTATGATGACACAATCAAGTTTATTCATTCTTCCTCAAATGATCTGGACTTAGTCTTACCTGCCCAGCAAAAAGTTGGGCTGTGTTCCCAAGAGTGGGAGTGAAAAAGTAGCAATACCATATACCCACAGCCGAATTTATTTCAGTCCTCACCCTGTGGTCTCACAGGGGCAGACTGGGCTCGTCAGCCTATCCTCCTTGCTTAGCCTTTTGTCTTATTTGACCAAGATCTTTAACCTTTGTCACATCACCGATTTGGA
Organism: Cacajao melanocephalus; assembly: GCA_963573385.1. Taxonomy (NCBI): domain Eukaryota; kingdom Metazoa; phylum Chordata; class Mammalia; order Primates; family Pitheciidae; genus Cacajao; species Cacajao melanocephalus. Next base: position 20,016 of record CAUYLG010033383.1, on the reverse strand, counting down.
ATATCTCCTGAATCACTTGGCAGAAGTGACACCAGCTCTGGAGTACCTCAGCCTGCTGGGCAATGTGGCCTGTCCCAACGAGCTGGTCAGCTTGGAAAAGGATGAGGAGGACTACAAGAGATACAGGTGAGTATCCAGGGGTTGGAGCATGATGGGAAAAGAGAAAAGTAGAAGCTTTAGGGGATGATACTATACTCTGGGGTGCATAGTAGATGTTTGGTAAATCAGTGGGCTTCCCATGACAATGTCAAACTTTTATCTTCTGGTAACCTACAGCCATTGTCTCCCTTGGTTGAGGTCACAAAAATTATAAGAAAGATGAAAAGTTGTTGCCTTATCTACTTTTTTTGTGATGTGTCAGATATTAAGTATTTAGGTTTTGCAAGTTATATGGATTCTGTCACAACTACTCAGCTCTGCTTTCATAATGCAGAAGTAGTCATATGTAATTTGTGAACAAATGGGCATAGCTTTGTTCCAGTAAAGCTTTGTCTGTAAAACAGGTGGCAGGCCAGATTTGACATGGGCTGTAACGTGCTGACCCCTGCTCTGTGTTGTAAGATCTTTCTGTGGTCTGTCTCAGAGTCACTTTGCAGAAAGAGATGACTTCCCACCAAAATTTAGGGAGCTCGTATACAATCCCGAGAAGTCCCACAGGCCCATACCTCTCCACCATAGAGCTGTGCCACAGTGTCCACCAGCCATGAGCTTTGATGGGCTCCAAGTAGAGATGCTTTTCATTCTTCTGTATACTTCTCAACTGTCTGCTTTAAAAGCCCCGATCCAGTCATTTAGAGAGTCTTTTGGTCTTACCTATTTTAGCAAACTCACTTAATTTTCCTTCTTCATTTAAAATTGTATGTGCTCTCATTGTTGATTGTTGTTTTGTAAATGCTTTAACGACCTTTTCATATATCTAGCCTCTCTCTCCATTATGACATAAGCTCTCATTAAACATCCCACCTGAATCAATGTGGGAAGGAAGGAAGGAGGAAAGGAGGGAAGGAAGGAAGGAAATATTAGTCAGGTAGGGTTCTTGGAAAATATATTTGGAAGAGTTGGGGGAAAAAGATAAGGGTTGGGGGGAACTTGTTCTATTTGGACTCACATAAAAATCTGTTGTAATGCATGAAGGAAAGTAGTTGGGGGCCTTCATTTTGTATAAAGGCAAAGCTGTAAGAAATACTAAAGGCTATTGAACATTATAGATTAAAACACACAAAAACACTTACATGTGGGGAGAATCTGGGGGAGAATTTTGTACCTTTAACTTCATTTTCTAGATTTCTTCAATAATTTTATAGGGATCTTAGAGGGTTATTAAGCTATCTTAGAACAAAGCTCTAACCCTACTTTTAAAAAAATATTAAATCTTTCTCCATCATGAAGATTTTCATTTGGGATATAATGGTATAGATTCGAATGTAACTTCTATTAAGAGAAATACAGTTAAAGTCTAGCAAATGGATACTTACAAATTACTAAACCTCTGTTTTTTAAGTCACCTAATCACTTAGAACTTGATTTGCTTCTGTAATACTCTTACAAACTTTGAAGCATTTAGCAGCCTGATTTCAGGTGTGAACAAGTCACTTAGCATATTTTTTCTTCATGCAGCAACTTATTTTAAGACATGTCTTGGAAGGGCCAAGCACATCTAAGAACATAAACCATAAACATTTTTAGAAAACCAAGATTCAGGAAATTCTCATTTGTTTTATAATTTTTTTCTTTAGATTTCTGTGTGTAACTCTTAAAAATAATAAATTTTGTATATGTATATATGCATATATGTCTTTGTATATATGTGTATGTCTATAAGTATATGTGTGTATGCACATTTACACACTTGTTCGTTCATTCATTCATTCATTCGGCCAGGAAGCTATGTGTGAAGTCAACCATGTAGGCAAGTTTTTGTTTTTTTCTGGAATAAGAGAGATAGAGAGGGAAGTTTCCAGTTCCACATTATTGGTCTCAAGTACAGGGCTTATGAGGTTGCAAAAGGAAAAGAAAAGCTAATGTAATTTTTTTCTTTTCTTTTTCTGTACCATCAGCTCTCAAATAATTACTTTTTTTTTCTATTGTAACTGGTTGGATTAGCAAAAGTACTAAGACCAAGGTGTACAGGGTCAGATCAGAAGATCCGATGTGGAGTCCAGCTTTGCCAGTGGGTCCTGTAAAATGGAAGACCAGTTTAGATCAGTATTCCATAACCAAAGATAAGCCTCTGAGTCCCCCAAGGCATTCCGATGCAGTTGCTGGCAATTACAACACAGCAGTCCATAGGTGTTTCTGATGTCCAGTTGGCTTTAGCATTCTGAGACACTCTGCTCCCAACCAGTTCCATTTCTTCCTTTACTGTCTCACACCATTTTGTATATTTTATCTTGTGTATTTCTCTCACTTCTTCATATATTTCCACATCTAGACAATGGCTTCCAGTGGGTGGGGAGCTGAGTTGTCTTAACTCTTGAAGCCTCATCAATGCCTCAAGTAGTGCCGGATATGAGAAAGGGGCTTGGTACCTTTTTTTTTTTTTTTTTCTGGAGGTGACTTGAAACCACCTTTTCTTCTCAGGAGCTAGGAACTTATAGGGAGATACAGGGACCTTCCACCTCAGATGCCTTCTGCCTATTTGGAATCAAATCCATTTTGATGTCAACAAATGCAGCTAATAAGCAAAGGACTGTGATTCAGACTTAATCTAAGTGCTGGTTGTGGGTCATGAATCTTTATGGAGGGCTGGATTCTACAAGTGTGATCTATCTCATGGGCTATCCTAGCTACCCTCTAAGCTCATCCTCCCCACTCTATTTCTGTTTCCTTGGAAGGAGTTGAAGGGTGGGGCTAGGGAGGTGGTTTGTAAGTGTACATATGACAAAGTTGCCATGAGAGGCTAGATTCTAGAGGTTACACAAAGCCAAAATCATACCTAGTCAAAATTAACTTAGAAAATTCATGTCATCCGCAGTGATGACAAGATGCTTGCATTCCAGGAGAAACGGGAACTAAGAACAGCATAAGGAACAGTAAATATGTTTCCATGTAGTTACACATTCACTGCACAGCAACTGGGTATAGAGTGGAATAGTAGGCGGATTCTCTAGCATATTTAAATTTTTTATTCGTTTAGTCTCTTTATTTTTTACTGTTGGTTTGATGAGGACTCACACTTGTATATGGAAGAGATAGATATGTATTTGATATAGTTCCATTCATTGGTTTGTAAGCAGATCTGCTTTTCCTTCCTGGAGTTTGTGCTCCATTTGCCACTGAGAAATTTTAGGGTTTTGCAATGTGACTTTTGATTCTAGAGTTCCTGTCACATTTGTGTTTATACAAAGCTATGCAGCTGCCTTTTTTTTTTTCTTTTGGTAAAACATTTTCCTGGCCCTTCATCCACAAAGCACGAGGTTTTCCTTCCTTCTAGCTGTTACCCAGAGCCTAATAGTAGAGCCTCTATGTAAATTTATGTGACATTTTCACTAGAAAATTGCTTAAAAATGAATGATATTTCTACAGTTTACTGTTTTTCACTTTAAGTACATTTTCTGACAATATGTCTTCTATTAATCATTTAAGCAATACTAGGAGCCTTAAAGGAGTGTATTCAGAAGCAAGAACCCATGGTTCATTTAGTGCTGTCTGAAAAAATTTCTTATTGATTGGCATCCTCTGTGGTTATGTGATGTAATATTTATAATATGTCACCCAGCCATACATCAAAACAAGTGTGTCTGTTGTTTCGTTTCCATGGGAGATGTTGATTTCAAAGAGGTCAGCCCAGTTTTAGGTCACGTTGTGGCCAGCCACTGGACCAGAAATGGGAAGTGACTCAATTTATGTAGTTATTGGTAATGGCAACACGGAGCTTGAGTTTCTGTGGAGTTTTTCCTCCCCTCTTCCCACATTCACCCCTTTCCCTTCCTCACTTACCCCCTGTGCGCCCAGTTGGATTTTCTTGGCACACATCCCCACCATAAAACAGGCTCATTAAACTTATATGTGAGCACGAACATACTACCAAGTTGTTGAGTAGCGCCCTGGCCCCACTGGGGCAGGAGCAGAACCATGCCTGGGGTTTCTCTTTTCCATTCAGCATAGTTCATGGCTGAGAAATGTCCACGGCCCTGTTATTATAGGAGCTTAAACCTGTCTGCTTTTCGGTGTGTACACACCATGCTGCTATTTTGGGATCAATGTTGAATGGAGGTGAATATGATAATCAGCAGCCTCCAGGATTTGGGCAGGAAGAGAACAGCGGTGCAAGGCTTGGCCAGAGAGACCACCATGCTAACTAAGAAACCACTTTGGTGCCCCTTGTAGATTTCAACACTAGCCAAAATAACAAATCAATATGGGAAGGTTGGGTGCCCCGAATGGTCTATTTCTTGTCTTCCCTTGCAATCTCTTTTTTTCTTTTTGCTGCAGAAAGAACAATGGACTGAAGGTCAACAGTAGAGAAGTCTGGAGTTACCTTTCAAATAAGGAAGTTGGTCTCATGGTCTCTTAGTTCTTCTGTCACTGAACCCTGTGTCGCTCATCCCCCCGCCACTCCAGTCTCTGGTTGGCCTTGCCTTCTTCCCCGCTCCCCGTAGGCCCTTCTGTATTCCTTACAACTTTCAGTTATTTAAAACGTGACACCCTTTCTTTGTTCCTTTGCACGGAGCAGCCCTGGGGCCTGCCCAGTGTCTGCAGCACTCAGTCAAAGGGAAGGAGGGAGGGACTCTCTGCCGTCTGGTCACTCTGGGCTGCCACCATTTCCCAGCAGAATAGGAGCTATAAAACTTGTGGCTTACATAACTCAGCGAGCATTCTCCAGCTAATCTACAATCTGGGCTTTGAAGATCACAAGAAAGCAAAGGTCACGACCCAGAGATCAAAGTGACAGAAGCCCACAGAGTAATTGCCGGTCACCCTCTGCAGAGGGCCTTGGTCTGTCCTGTGGGTGTATTGTTTGCACGGAGACTTCAGACACGCTGCCAGTGAACTGTGAGGAAAATCAGCTGGCCTCTGCCAGTTGTCAGGCATTCATGAATGTTGTAGGTGAGCTCACCTCAGCTCATTAGAGTGAGATCATTGTCATCTCTCTGAGCATCTGCAGTTATTCCACTCACAGTGTTTGTTCATTACTCTTTGGTCTTTATTGACTTTCTCACAGTCGTCATTTCCTTGGAGATGTTGGAGGTGGTTATAGAAGGAAATTGGAATCACAAGAAAGGGTGACATGGATGTATTTATTGTGAATCAACTTTGGGCCAGTAGAATTCAAGCAAGGTAACATTCGGAGGAAGCTTAGACATCATTCGGCCCATCCCTTTCACTGCATGCATAGAGAGACTGAGGCTCAGAAAGGCAGCAGAAACTGAAACGAGATCACAGAGCAAGACACCCTCAGAGTCTGGCCTTTTTCCTACTCTATGAGTCCGCAGGCTTTTTGTTACGAAAACCTCCCCTCTTTTTATTTTATCCCCAACCCTTTAAAGCTTTGGTCTCTCAAACAGGCTGCACGTGAGACATTGCTACTTTTATTATTATTATTATTATTAGACAGATACATTCAGCAGTCGATCAGGATTTCTGCTTAGCACAAGGTAACCAGTGTTGCTAAATGAGTTAATGTAATCTAGTCAACAGTGAGGAAGCATGATGTTTTGTTGGCGGACTTACCTATCCCATTAAGCTTTGTGAAAGATTGAGAATGGCTCACAGATCACTCACGGCTGCTTTCAGGAGTCCCAGGCAGGGCATCAGTAGCTTGTACCATGTCTCCCTGCCTCCAAAGGATGGAAGCAAAAAGGCAGCAGAAATAATACAAAAAACATAGAATGCCATGAATGGCAGAAAATGTTAAAAACGAAACAAAACTCCAATGACCCCATGCCCAGTTCCCTCAAGAACTGAAAACCTGGTATTTCTTGAATAGAGTCTCAGGGAAAGAAACATGGCAGCCAACCCCATTCGCAGACCATGGAGGCCCATCTGAGCTTTTCTGAGGTTGCACAGTATTCCTGGGGAGCAGCCATTGCCCCGGGGATAACAGTTACAGGCAGGAGGAAAGAACATCCTCCTCTTTCTTTGAGGTCTGGTTGAAAAATGCCAGTGTCGGGACTAGAGTAGAGAAAATTGATTTTGGAGAGAAAGAAAAGTCTTTCTCCTATTCCTTTTCTCCTCCTAGTGGTTTTAGCTCTCTCCTTAGAGGAGTCCTTTAAGCAAATGGAACATTCTATGTGAAAAGAAAGAGGACCTGAAAAGCTGGATGTGCTGTTCTCTCAGTTTTAGGAAATCTGTTTCCAGACAGAGACAAATGGATCTTTAAGCACCTTCCCAGGATCCCTGCCCTCCTCTTGATAACCCCACCTTCTGTATCTCAACCAACAGGGCCTCTGACTCTAACCACCCCCAGCCCTGGGGGCTTTCCCCCAGCCACCTTGAGAAGGTCAGAAAAATTGGAGTTGCCCTCTGGAGCTAGGGACGTGAGACTTAGAACTTAGACAGATCTCTTTTCATTAAGCATTGCCCTGGCTTAACAAGCAGTTTTATAAATCTGAAGCTGTCTCCGGGTGTCGCAGGATTTATAGACGGGGGTTTCTGCCATAAAGTGGTTTATGATGGCTGCCTTCTGTATTATTAGTAGCTGTCTCTTCCTTCAACCATTGCTGTTTGATAATAGCCTTAAAACACCCAGAATTACTTACCTGCAAGCCCCATTCCCGATAGCCCCTGTTGACAGTCTGAATAAGTTTAGTGCCCTTTTGTTGTACTTTACCTTCAAAACAAACTGATTGAACCATCAATAGCTCGTGGAAGCTGACAGAGGGATGTCATGTGGACTAGCCCTTGTGATTGCAGGTTATCTAGGGGAGTTAACCTTCCCGCATTGTTAACTGAAATGTTTTATGTACTATGCAACTTTAGGATACGGCTGTGATAACCCCAGTAACTAAGTAATACATCACAGTAAAGAGATTTTGGTGCAACAAATAACCTAGGATTAAATTTACAAGGGTTGAATTGATATTGTAAAAGCCTTCATTCTGTGGCTTCGGGAATCCTCTCTTGTATTTTTATGGCAAACTTGTATTACACTCAGGATTGAAGCTGCGGCTTTTGACACCCTGACATGACCTAGAACAAAGGGAAATAGATCTCCCAGGACCACGAAGGGACAGGCAGGCAGGAAGCCCACTGACTTATCACTTGGCAATAATGTTTGGAGCCAGATCTAAGCCGCCAAGGGGCAGGAAGATCTGGCAGAGGTGGCCACTGGCTGGGCTTTGTGTACTGCAAGCATTGGGGGAGGGCAGCCCTTAGAGGAACTGGAAGGAGACTTTTTGCTGCCTCACCACCCTCCTCATTTCAAAGCTATTATTCCTCATGGTGTTATTTTCATGAGAACATTGGTTCTCAACAGGACCAGCAGGAGCAGCAGCATCACTTGGGGACATATTAGGAATGTAAATTTCAGGCCCAGTTCCAGCAATATTGAATCAGAAACTCTGGGGATAGGGCCCTGCCATCTGTGTGTTGGGAAGTCTCCAGGGGATACTGATGCCCACTGAAGTTTGAGAACCACTGTGCAAGAATAGAAGCTCACTGAGAGAGCATAGACGTTGCAGATTGCTCATCTCCTCATCTTGGCACCTGACCCAGGTCCTGTCAGGTGGTAGCTGTTCCATAATTATTTGTTGAATGAGTGAATGTATGAGTCAGTAAATGAAAGAAGACATCTCTATGGGAGGAACTTTGGACCCTGGGCTGAATCTCAGATGGAACTCTTTGGAACAAGCCCTCCTAGTGTCCCTCAAACCTCTTCAAGCAGCAACCACTTGGAAACCCAGGCTGGCCTCCGGCATGGGTGTCAAGTCATTCCTCATTTCAGGGGGTGACTGGCAGCCTGTGTCATAGGCTGTCTCTTTGATTGTATAAGAAGAGTGATCTGAAAACAGCAGCTCTTTGTCATCTAAAATTTTTAACTAGCTTAAAAGCCAGCACCTCTCTCTTTCTCTCTTTCTCCTTTGATTTCAGGGCTGTGATCCAAAGTGAGGCAAAATGACAATGTGCGGTCTGTTGTCATCGTGGTTCCTGCCAGCCCCGTGAAGGCATCTTTCACTCCATCGTTAAACATTGGCTGATTTTCTAATACCGATGTTTTCTTCACCTGAATATTCATCTTTTCCCACCCTACACTTAGTGGATGTCTTTACTGCCTGCGCGTCACTCCTGACATATTGTTTCTGTCTGTACATGTCTTTATTTGAAAGAATCTGTTGTCATCAAGACTTTTCTGCTACAAGCAGAAGATGGAAGTTTTCTCTGACTTTGACTGAGGCCGGTGGGAGCTCTACTGGAGGATAGAAAAGAGATTTGGTGGTGGCTTGCACCTGTAATCCCAGTGGGCAGATCACTCGAGGTCAGGAGTTTGAGACCAGCCTGGCCAAAACCCTGTCTCTACTAAAAATACAAAAATTAGCTGGGCGTGGTGGCCCACATGTGTAGTCCCAGAGACTGGGGAGGCTGAGACGGGAATTGCTTGAACCTGGGAGGCAGTAGTTGCAGTGAGCAGAGATCACGCCACTGCTCTCCAGCCTAGAAAACAGAGTAAGACTCCATCTCAAAAAAAAAAAAAAGAAAGAAGAAAGAAAAGAAAAGATATTTATGCGTTTGTGGCACTTTGTTGATTTTGGGGGAGGTTAGCTGGTATTTGGAGAAGGAAGGGAGAACCCAGGGTAGGAAAGAGAGCAATAGATTGAGGCCAGGGAGGAAGCAGGAAGTAGCTAGAGTCAAATTTCCAGGACATCAGGCAGCGGGTGGACATTTCTGAAGGAGGAAAAGAATTTCATAGTATTTTGACTTTAACAATGAGTCCTATGTAGGTTATTCCTGCAGACCTCTAAACTATTTTCTCTGGCTTTGGGGTGGTCAGCTAAGCCTTTTACTTGGGTATGCATATGCAGGCCACTTGGTAATAATGTCACCAGATCTTTAGGGTGTTGCTTCATCAGCTTGAAAGCTCTGTGTCTAGTGATGCCTTTGCCTGAGTTTTGCTCAGGCCCACTGGGTTTGTTCCACCTACTCGGCCTGGCTTGCTGCACGTGACTCATGCTACCAGTCCAGATCCCATGCCTACCAAGGGTGAGCCAGGTGTGGGGCAGTGAGGGGTACATGAGAGGCAAGCACGGGGTCTGGCCACTGCACACAGCCAAGCATGTCGGCAGTGGTGGCTGGACAACTCTAGGCACCAGCATGAGCACCGGCTCCCTGTGAGGCTGCATCTGGACCAGGCATACCACAAGAGGCTTCCACTGCGGGTGCCAGGGAACATAGCAGCACCTGGAAGCTTGGAGATGCCAGGAAACACAAAGTCCCAAAGAGGGTGTCACAGCCCTGGCTTGGGGAGCTGTTAGGTCTGGGCTTCCCAAAGGGCCATCACTCTTCTCTCTTTCTCATTGCCTGCAATGTGGTGAGCAGGGGGATGTGTTTCAGCCCTGTTTGTGTTATAGCTCTTTCAGTCCTGCCATTTGGTGGGTCCCAAGTTCTTGTCCCTGATCCAGGAATAATGAAGTACGCACACAACTGGAGGGGTAAGCAAGGCAAAAAGGTGCTTTATTGAGCAACAGTACAGCTCTCAGGACAATTATAGTGGGTAGCTCCTTTCTGCAGGCAGGTCATCTCAGTATCTGTGCAGCCCTCAGCAGAGAGGAGACCCAGAGTGGGTAGCTCCTCTCCACAGGCAGGTTGTTCCATCATCTGCCTGAGTCTGGCTAAATTTGAGGTTTTTATGGGCTTCACAGGAAAGGAAGTGTATGCTGATTAGTCCATGGGTGGCCATGGGCAGGCCCAGAAAAAGTACCATAAGTTTTTAGTCCAGTTTGTGAAACTGGCAGCCCAGGCCCTGTGCTTTAGGCCATCCCTGGCCTGATGGTGGGGCTTTACCAGGGACACATGCCTTTCTACCCAGGAGTCCATCTGACTCCTGCTGCCAGCCATCAACCTGCTGTCCACAGTGCCTATGGTGCCCAGGCCATTTGTGCCCAGGGATGCCTGCAGGCCCATGCAGAGCTGTCCTCAGCTGCCCCTTGGCCTCCCTTCTGTGCTTGTCAGCACCCAAAGTCCAGAGGAGACTGAGGTGACAGGTGACTGGCATTTCAATACTGCCGTGAGTATGTACACACCCAGTCAGATGGTGACAGTGACTGGGCTTGGCCACAACTTTGCTCTGAAATTGGGATTGGGGAGAGGCCAGGCATCAGGAGCAGGCACTTCCAAGCCTGCCAGAGGAGGGGACTTCCCAAGCCCCGGAGAGCACAAGGATGCCTGGGTCTGCAGCTGGGTGGCTGCAGTTGCACCCTGGAGCAGGGGCTCTTGCCCCACCAACTCAGGATGGTGTGGGGCTCCCCCCTGTTCCTGGCTCCTGCCAGCTCCGAGCAAGCAGCCCCTACCGAAGCTGGTGTGTTTGCAGCAATTGCTCCAGACGGGCTGCTACTGCCACCAGTAGTGAGATCACCTTACGAATGTGGAAGGTGGTCTTGGGAACTCAAGGCTCCAGTAAGGAGGGAGGCAAACTGTTCTAAGAAATATCCTCACTGAGAAACAGCTAAGTGCTTGGGATTGCCTTGGGATGTGGTTCCTTGATGCCGACTTGAGATTTCCCGTTTCTCCTTTTCCACTGAGTTTTCCGTCAGTAGACCCCTTTCTCTGTGCTCCCGTTACCACTCTGTGGAAAACCTCAATCTTGGCACTTAGCTATGCTGATTCCTAATTTCTCCATGTGAGTGTATAATTCCTGTTACACTGACAACACCTTTGAGAGCAGGAAGCATGTTGTAATCACCTCTGTATCCTGAAGGCCTGGCACATAGATCAAGAAATATTTGTGCAACTGAAATAAACTGGTATGTTATTGACTCCATTTTAATGCCAGTTTTCAAGATGTGGTGAGAGAGAGCAAAGAAATTAGCCCCTGCCTTTAAGAAGCTTACAGTTTAGGTAAGGACATTAATGAACACCAAGAAAATAATTAGAAAACAACAAAATGTTAGACTGTAAGGTGCCAATAGCACATTCTAGGAGTCCTGAGAAGGGAGAAAGCAATGTGGGCCGGAGGTGTACAAAAAACCTTCATAGGAGATGAGGCTTGGAGGCTGGGTGTGGGGAGGAAATGGCAGATTCCCTTGGAAATAATCCATTTCTCTTGACACTGGGTACTCACCTCTTCTTGCTAAGCAGAATAGGGTGGAAACAATTGGCTTGTTTTGATTGGTGGGCTATGGAACTTCATGGAAAGCATCTTGGTTAGTGACTGTCCTTAACAAGAGAGAAGTATAGACGCATGTCCGTACCTGTTACATATTTATTTGTACATTTATGTAACTATACCCTGGCCAAGTAGTTATCCTTGTCAACTCCATATACACCTATTTGAGGACAGTTAATTACACTAGCAGCCATTGGCTTATTTCTGGACTCCATAGGTATGCCAAGAAGTTTCTCCAGGGAGAGGAAGAGCACCTAGCATTTGTTGGGCCATTAATATCTCCTAGAAATTAACTCCCCCTATTTCTCCTTGATAATCTTCATAGATTAGCAAGTGTGGAAATAACCACATGAATTATCAAGAGGTGATGAGAAAAAAGCTCTTAAGACCCCTGCCTGATTCCTCAAGGAAGCATTTCTCAGCTACACGTGTTCTTCACTTCTAACCCACAGTCATCCAGGTCATTACTGTCTATGATACAGATGACCCATAGGAATGATAGTGACGTAAAGGGCACAATCAATTTATAGGTTGATTTTACGGAGAACTTCTATGTAGCGAAGCTGAGTGTGTTTTCCAGACTGGAAAGAAGGGAATACATTGATAGGGTGCTGCTGGCTAACCCACATGTATGTGTGTTTACCTTTGAGCCAAGTGTACCATTAGTGCATGCTTCTAATGTATGGTTTTACATCTGTGTAAGACAGAAGCATTCTGACTTCTCCAAAGAGCAATTGTTCATTCTTTGTGAAAGAAGAGAGGAGGAGCTGCCAAGGTCTAAGCTCCGGAAGATCGGATGGTGTGGATTCTTGAAGATCAGACAAGCTGTCTGGGTCTCTGAGGCTGCCACTGAAACCTTCTTGAGTTGTCTCTGACTCTTGTCTTCCAGATGCTTTGTTCTGTACAAGTTGCCCAACTTGAAATTTCTGGATGCCCGGAAAGTAACCAGACAAGAACGAGAGGAGGCATTGGTCAGAGGAGCCTTCATGAAGGTGGTGAAGCCCAAGGTGAGCTGCCTACTCCCTGTTCTTCACAAGGGATTTAGATCTCCTGGCAGTGCTTATGCTCCAGGGCATGGAGAATGTCCTCTGAATGTTTAGAATGCAGTTGAGATCTCACATGAAGGGGCCATCCATGGATACATTGTTGGCCAAACATGAAATAGGATTAAGTGAAAATTGGATCTTCCTGTTTTACCAAGAAAGCAGCACTATGCATAGCCCAATGGTGAAGTTCTGTGGGGGATTGCAGGTCTCCTTCTTGGAGATATTCCCTAAGTGGGGCTGCTGTAGGTTTGCAGCTGAGAAAGGAGAAAGAGGAAAGCATTAGGCATGGATGGGCTTCTGGGGTGGGTGGGATCCTTCTAGTATTTCAGAGGGGGCCTTTCTTTTCAACTGCCAGAGGGATGCCAGGGAAGAGTGATTTTCTTCCACCACAGGCAAGGGCTCCACAGCTCTCTGAGATATCGTTAGTGTGGAAGGCAATGTTTTCTGACAATGTGTCCCTAGGCTGGCATATGCCCTCCACATGTATCTCTCCAGAGCTGATTAGAATGGTGTTTACTGACCTTTCCTTTACCAGCTGAGCCTGTAAGTGAATTTGGTGTCATCCTAATAGCAGCTCTGACGAGGCAGTGGAGATTTGGCTTGGGGTCTGGATTCAGACACAAGGAGATTTTTTAAGGACAAGGATGACTGTCTCTTTGAGAGGAGTTGGGAGTCCTTCAGTGAAGCCATAGGCTGGGGAATGAACTCAGTGACCCCTGATGACCTCCTTGGAGAACCGTCATCGCCTTGAGGCTCTGTGGAGCTGTGCAGTCACCTCCCATGAGATTGTGGCTTGTGTGTTGAAAACACTAGTACTGATATCCTAGAGGTCTAGTTTATTCTCAACTATTAACTTACAGCACTCTACACGTGCATTGGAAGTGATTAAGGGCAGTGGGGAGCAGGGAGAAAAAACCAAAACAAAACAGAACAGTGAAACATCTTCCATCAAGTTGCTCTCCTGGCAGCAGACTTCAGGCCACTTACTTTCCCTGAATCCATGAGGTCCAGCTTATTTCCCATTATGCTGAATAAAATTGCTAGCAGTTGTGGAAATATATGATATGGAGGGTATAATACTGGCAGATAAATGTATTGTTATTTCTTTCAGCATGTGGGAAATTAATTGAGTGATTCATTTCGTAGCTATTAAAGTGTTAACAGTTCTCCCTATCGAGGCACAGGTTTGATATATTGCATGCGATTGCCTTTAGTTATTCCAGCTTTTGTAATTTTTCCAAATGAAATAATTTATTTCTTGGCCTTCTTTTTATTTTTGGTGGTGGGGGGGAACAGTCCAGAGATGGCCAACATGACAAAACCCAGCAAAAGTTCAACAAATGCACTCTATACTATCCTGGCTTATTAAAAATAACCTGCCCACGTCTCACCTTCTTAGCTACATCTGTATACGTGTGTATACCTGTGTGCAGAGTGGATCAGTATTTCTCCTGTGCTCGTCATCTTTAATGTGGGAAGCTCTACCTTGTCACTCAAAATCTGAAGGGGTAATAAATGTGCACCATATCTGAATGGGGCACTCAATGCATGCCCCTCATTATTCTAAGGTTCTTGGTGCACAGTTCTGCAAGTCTTCACTTCACCCTCTATAGTAGAAGGAAGGGGTCATTGGCTCACTTTATGGATGAGGGAACTCAGGCCTGGAGAAGTTAACTGGGCTGCCACAGGTCACCTGGCTAGTAATTGTGGAGCTTGAGGTTTACCTCGTGTCTGACCAGTGGGCCCACACTCTTCTCTCTTTGCTTTCTTACTCCTGGAGCAGTGAGCTAAATATTTACTCTGTGGATCTCTTTGTTCAAGCAAAACCTTCTAAAGTCTAAATGAAGAAAATGAGTAAGACCAGGACTATTCTATTGAATAGAGACTGGGCCGGGGGGTGGGGAGGTGGGGAGGAGGTGGGGGTGGTGTGAATTGAAATCCTTCCTTGTTTCTGAAAGCATCTGAGACTGGCTCCTTAAAATCCAGCATTAGCTATTTCTGAGTCATTAGCAACATCAGCAGAAGTGCTCTTCAGAGTTCCCAATTAGTTTCTAATCAATTCTAGAATTAGTTCATGTTTGTATGATTGACTCCAATATCCTTACTAACTGTATTAAGCTTTAAAAAGCCTGTTAAGAGTGTAAATTAGTTCAACCATTGTAGAAAGCAGAATGGCAATTCCTCAAAGAGCTTAAAACAGAACTACCATTTGACCTAGCAATCCCATTCCTGGGTATATACTCAAAGGAATATAAATTGTTCTATCATTAAGACACATACACGTGGATATTCAAAGCAGGACTATTCACAATAGCAAAGACAGGGAATCAACCTAAATGCCCATCAGTGACAGATTGGATAAAGAAAATATGATACATATACACCATGGAATACTATGCAGCCATAAAAAAGAATGAGATCATGTCTTTTGCGGGAACATGGATGGAACTGGAGGCCATTATCCTTAGCAAACTAACGCAGGAACAGAAAACCAAATACCACATGTTCTCACTTATAAGTGGGAGCTAAATGATGAGAACTCATGAACACAAAGAAGGGAACAACAGACATGGGGGCCTACTTGAGGGTAAAGGTTCGGAGGAGGGAGAGGAGCAGAAAAAATAACTATTGGGTACTAGGCTTGGTACTTGGGTGATGAAATAATCTGTATGACAAACACCCATGACACAAGTTTACCTATATAACCAACCTGCATTTTTACCCCCAAACCTAAAACGAAAGTCAAAAAAAAAAAATACCTGTTAATTATTTGAGGAGAGAGACAAAAGTACTCTTATAAGTTATGGGGATCTGGGTTCTTTCTGTAGTCACATGATTTCCTAACCAAAGAGGACTTAGAAATCATCTAGTCTCTTCTCCCATTTCATGGAGGAGGGAGCTGGGAGAATGTACAATTTCCGGAGGCTCCATGGAATTGGGACCAGAACCCCTAGGGGTCTGGGCTTCCAGTTAAGTGTTCAATTAATGCCAGATTCTTCAAGTGCTCAGGATGATTCTTCCGTGTTCTTGATTTCATCTAGAACTGGATGCCTACATTGAATGGCAGGCAGTTCCCTTTCATCTGTTATTTTCAGAGATATGCAGTGGTACTTTTCCTGTAGAAAGAAAACGGCTAAATGAGCTCCTTTCTGAATTACTAAATTGGCATTTAAAAGGCTGGTTCTCACCTGTTCACTATGTATACAGACATATGTTTGTTCCCATGCAGGTGTGTATACCCGCTTCTGTGTCTGTGTATATATACATACACATGTTCTGGGAGGTATGTGTATACCAGAGTCAGCTTCTAAGTGGCGAGCGATTTCCTTTCCATGTGTTGCTGCTGCTGTGCTGAGCACACTCAGCGAAGACCTATTTTTCCATGATGGAATCAGAATCTCAAGCTGGCTTCTGTCCTTTCCAGGGCAGCCAAGGCCTGTTGTGCTTATTCAGCAGAATGCGCTGATGGATGATCAGGGCAGCCGTGATTTGGGGAGCTGTTTTCATTTTATTCCTGTCATAAAGTATTTGGGAGAATGGAAAATGCCTCTCCAATCACAGCCCTTGCCTTGGAGGTAGGGAATGGGCAGTCTGGGTGTTCTCGGCTGACGCAAATGCAGAGCCATCCAGGAGGTGATAAAGGCCCGATGTCGCAGAGGCCTGATTGGGTACCTGGCAGGCACTGGCGCTTGAGTGCAAGTCCTTACTCACTTTCTCCCATCATGACACATTTCTTCTCTGTTGCTGCCTTTTGGCTTTTGTTGTTTCAAAGCTGCCTTCTGTCTGAGTTCTGACTGTTGTATAGAAAGATGCTGTCATTCATTAGGAAGTGATAGCTGATGCTACAATGGATGCTTCCAGACTCTCTCTCTCTCTCTCTCTCTCTCTCTGTGTGTGTGTGTGTGTGTGTGTGTGTGTGTAGTGTGTGTGTTATTAGTTGATGGACCTGCAACAGTGAGGCTTTGTCATTTCCCCAAATTAAAATATATAAAATATATAAAAAATATATATATATATATATATAAATTTATCAAATATTGGCCATTGAATCATGCCATTCTTAATACAGAGAACACCACACTGGATACAGAGAAGGTTCAGGTCCCCAAAGGAAGAGCTCTCTAGTAACCAGACTGTGGACCCCCTCACTGCACTGGGAAACACTGATCAAAGGGGTGCGGAGGCCTGTCCAGGAGGACGTGTGTGGTGGGCTCGCCAGCCCTGCACATCAGAGAGACAGCTCAAAAATCTGACAGTCAGAATTGCTTAATTATGTCCTGGCTTTGTAATTATTCATCCCTGTTCTGGCAAAGAGCACAGTTGTCATTTCTTTGACATAATTATTTAAAGCTGAGCCCTCTTGTTTACAGGCATGTGTACAAAGTTGGCTACCAACTGTTTAATCTTCAGAACCTTAAAGAAGCCTGGGTAGGGTGGCTGAGAACCACAGCCAACATTAGAAAGTGCTTTGACCTTGCGTTTTGCTTGCGTTAGTGTCCATCCTCTCATGGGCAGGATGTGGTAATAAACATGTTTGTGAGTAGTGAGGTGTCCTTGAAGACATGTCACTTGTTTCTTTAAGTGGGCACAATGGATTTTCCCATCATGTGTAGTCTATGTATTTGTGAAGTTCGTTGTAGCTTGTAAATTTGTGTATGTGCCTGCCTTTGGATATTTGAGAGGGTGGGCTATTGTGTGTGTGTGTGTGTGTGTGTGTGTTACAGAGAAGGAAGGAGAGGGAGGGAGGTGCCCTGTGTTGAAGAAACAAACTTTGGAATACATGAACTTCCAGAAGTTTTTCTTATTCTTTTCCCCTAAACTGAAAATTGGAAACGATTTGGGTCTGAGGATCACCTGCTCCCACGAGTAACCTGGGTATTCATGGGAGCAGGTGATCCTCAGACCCAAATACACAGTCCTCCCCTTGACACTTGGAGTTAGGTCCTAAATCCCCTGGATACCTTTAGTTGTGTCCATCTTTGTCTGTGTTTTTGGATTTCCATGCAAAAGGCTCCCTAGGGTAAAGACAGGGAATGTTTCACATGGAAGCTGGCTTCTTGTTGGGATGAGGAAGCTGCTCGCCCCTGGGGTGCCAGCTCCATGAGGGCAGGAACCTTGTGTTTTGTTTATTTCTGTTTCTCTAGTACCTAGTCTATAGCAGAGGCTCAGTCAATACTCATTAAAGGAATGAACCATGAACAGTAGAGCATATTGGAAGATCCATCATGAAAAGGTTGTACATGTTCTAATTACTTCAGTCAACATGGTTACCTGAAAAGGCAGGAAAGAAACCATTGCCTTTATACAGTGTGATAATTACAACCTGTACGCTGGCAGAAAAGACAGATTCCGGGCATTGTATTTGTTTTTCCGAAGGATTTTCCTGGGTTATCTCTGATGGAAAAACCTACTGCCACCACAATCCCCATGCCTTGGCTTTTCCATTGGGTAGCATTTCAGGGGGAAGCAAGGGTGTGATCTGAAGCTGTGTGCTCCCCATCACTTGGGATGGTACTGAAGTCCTCCTTCTCTTTGAATCCACCTGCTCATATTAGGGCTTTTCAGAAGTAAGTAGCTTTTCTCATGAAACATTTTAGGGTACCCACAAGTCTGTGTGTAGTTGAAATTTTCCTTGTCTTTGCTGCTATTGTATTTTTTGTCTATACCTAAAGGAGCACTAGTTTAGCACCTAGTTGCTTTGCTACACTTAATTGCTTTGTATGGCTAGTCTAGCACTTTACTAGGTGGTACCTTGTTATAAACTACACTGCATATGTCTTTGATATCATCTGTTACTCCTATGTAGCCAAATTGCAAGTGCTTAAAAGGGTATTAGAAACTACTTCTAGGTTTATTACAATTACTGTCCTTTACTCTATATTCAATATTCTCAAGAATATATATTTTGGGCCGGGCATGGTGGCTCACGCTTGTAATCCCAGCACTTTGGGAGGCTGAGGCGGGCGGATCATGAGGTTGAGAGATCGAGATCATCCTGGCCAAAATGGTGAAACCCCGTCTCTACTAAAAATACAAAAATTAGCTGGATGTGGTGGTGTGCGCCTGTAGTCCCAGCTACTCAGGAGGCTGAGGCAGGAGAATTGCTTGAACCGGGGAGGTGGAGGTTGCAGTGAGCCGAGATTGCACTACTGCACTCCAGCCTGGCGCCTGGCGACAAAGCGAGACTCTGTCTCAAAAAAAAAAAGAATATATATTTTATAGAGAGCCAGGACATACCTGTAAATAAATACTATAAATCACAAATGGAAGAGAGATCCAAGATGGCGAGTAGCAGCAGCTCAGGACTGTAGCTCCCAGTGAAAGCGCAGAGAGCGAGTGAACGCCACACTTTCAGACGACTTTTTTGCCCACAGACTGGGAGATTCCCGGCAGAGGAGCCACATGGGTCGCCAGCATGACTTTTTTGGCCGGCGCGGCTATTTTGCCGGCGCCCCGGCACAGCGCTTCTCAGTGCGGAGTATACAGGACAGGGTGCCCATTGAATCGGGCTCTGCTGGTCCCATCCCCACAAGCAGAACAGCAATTGGAAGCACTGAGGACTGAGAGTTTCACAGCAAGCACAGCCGAACTGGGAAGGTCCAGCTCTGTGGGGAAGGGGTGTCCGCCAAAGCAAAACTAAGAAACAGAAAAAACTTCATCACTGGGCGGAGAGATCCAAGATGGCTGATTAACAACAGCTCAGGATTGTAGCTCCCAGTGAAAGCGCAGAGAGCGAGTGGACGCCGCAATTTCAGACGAATTTCTGTTGCCCACAAACTGGGAGCTACCCAACGGAGGAGCCACATGGGTCGCCAGCGTGACTCTTTGGGCTGGCGTGGCTGTTTTGCCAGTGCCCTGGCATGGCGCGGTGCTTCTCAGTGCAGAGTATACGTGACAGGCTGCCCTTTGAGTCGGGCTTGGCTGGTCCCATCCCCACAAGGAGAACAGCAATTGGAAGCACTGAGGACTAAGAGTTTCACAGCAAGCACAGCTGAACCCGGGAAGGCCTAGCTCTGTGGGGAAGGGGCATCTGCTGAAGGAAAATTAAGAAATAGAAAAAAACTTCATCACCAACAAGCTGGACGTTCACTCAGACCCAATCTGAAAGTCAGCAATTACAAAGACAACAGGTGGATAAATCCACAAAAATGGGAAGAAACCAGTGCAAAAAGGCTGAGAACACCCGAAATCAGAATGCGTCTCCTCCTACAGGGGATCGCAGCTCCTCATCAGCAGGAGAACAAGGCCTGACGGAGAGTGAGTGCAATGAACTGACAGAATCAGGCTTCAGAAGGTGGATAATAAGAAACTTCTGTGAGCTAAAAGAGCATGTACTAACCCAATGCAAAGAAACTAAGAACCTTGAAAGAGGATTTAATGAAATGCTAATGAGAATGGACAACTTAGAGAGGAATATAAATGAATTGATGGAGCTGAAAAACACAACACGAGAACTTCACGAAGCATGCACAAGTTTCAACAGCCAAATTGACCAAGCAGAAGAAAGGATATCAGAGGTCGAAGATCAAGTCAATGAAATAAAACGAGAAGGCAAGATTAGAGAAAAAAGGGTAAAAAGGAATGAACGAAGTCTCCAAGAAATATAGGACTATGTGAAAAGACCTAATCTACGTTTGATAGGCGTACCTGAATGTGAGGAAGAGAATGAATCCAAGCTGGAAAATACTCTTCAGGATATTATCCAGGAAA